>OX387258.1:5027263-5029763 GCA_947562095.1 Branchellion lobata | reverse complement strand
TACTACTACTACTACTACTGCTACTACTACTACTACTACTACTACTACTACTACTACTACTACTACTACTACTACTACTACTACTACTACTACTACTACTACTACTACTACTACTACTACTACTACTACTACTACTACTACTACTACTACTACTACTACTACTACTACTACTACTACTACTACTACTACTACTACTACTACTACTACTACTACCACCACCACCACCACCACCACCACTGCTACTGCTACTACAACTACTACTAACTTGAAAAATTGTAAATAAGAATAATAATAAAGCACCACCAATACCACCACCACCAGATGAGTGAGAAGGAAGTGAGAGACGCCTTGGAGCAGTGTTTTGATGCTATTGACAAAGACTGCAGTGGGAGTCTGGATGCCGCTGTGGGTGGATGGGAGTGGATGGGTGTGGGTGGATGGGTGGATGGGTATAGACAGGTGTGGCTAGATGGAAAGATGGATAGATGGATGGGTGGATGGATGTGATTGGATGGATAGGTTGAAAGATGTGTGTGGATGGATGTTGATGGGTGAATGTGTGTTAATGGGTGGATTGGTGGCTTGGTGTGTGTGGATGGGTGTGCATGTGGATAAACAGGTGGGTGGATGGGTGTGTAGAGGTAGGTTAGTGTAGGTTCCTCCTCTTTTTCCTTTTCCTCTTCCTCCTCCTCCTCCTCCTCCTTCTTCTCCTCCTCCTCTTCCTCCTCCTCTTCCTCCTTCTCCTTTTCTTCCTCGTTTTTCTCGTCCTTCTCCTTTTCTTTGCCTTCTCTTCCACTTCTCCTCCTCCTTCTCCAACTCCTCTTCCCCAATCCTACCTTTTCCGTTTTCCCCTCCTACTTCACCTCTTTCTCTTCCTCCTTTTTTTATTCTTCTTCCTCTTTCTCCTCCTCCTTCTTCTTCTCCCTACCTTTTCTTCTCCTCTTCCTCATCCTCCTCCTCCTCTTTCTCATCCTCCTCCTCCTCTTTCTCATCCTCCTCCTCCTCTTCCTCATCCTCCTCCTCCTCTTCCTCCTCTTTCTCTTCTTCCTCCTCCTCCTCCTTCTTCTTCTTCTCCTCTTCCTTATCCTTCTCCTCCTTCTTCTCCTCCTCCTCCTCCTCCTCCTCCTACTCCTCCTCCTCCTCCTCCTCCTACTCCTCCTCCTCCTCCTCCTCCTCCTCCTCTTCCTCCTCCTCCTATTCCTATTCCTCCTCCTCCTTCTTCCTCCTCCTCCTCCTCCTCCTCCTCCTCCTCCTCCTTTTCTTCTTCCTCCTCCAGGAGATCAAGGCAGTCCTGAAGCAATTCAATGAAACATGCGACTGTTCAGGCAAGAAGTGCTCGGTCGACATTGACAAGGATGTCGAGGTTTCATTGAATTAAAAATTCATAAATCAAAGTTCAAATTTAAGTAACTTCACTTCTCAAGTTATTCTTATTTTCAAAGTATTTCAATTTTCAGTTGCTTTTATTTTTCAAATTTTTTCAAACATTAAGAAAAGATTTTCAATAAATTGTCTTTTTTTTCAAATGAAGTTTTTTCTTCACTTTTTTATCTTTTTTCAAGATTTATCAAAATACTAATCTTTAAAAAAATGTTTTAAATCTAATTTATTTTTACTTTATGATAATGAATTCACACACACACACACACACACACATATATATATATATATATATATATATATATATATATATATATATATATATATATATATATATATATATATATATATATATATATATATATATATATATATATATATATATATATATATATATATATTTAAGTCCGTAGAGCTTCGAGACCACTATGCGCGTTTTTGTTGTTATTTTCTTTTATCACTTCAAGTCCACAACCCCTTCATTCGAGTGCTCATGCCACAGGATTTCTTCAAAGAAGTTGATAAGAACAACGATAAGAAGCTGTCGAAGAATGAATTTCTCAACTTCTTCCTCAAGCTCCTCAGGGAGTGAGGTATCATCCGATTGAATAAATTTCGAACTCTTGAACAGTATGGAATCAGCGCTATACAGATGATTTAATGAGATTATGTTAGATTATATGAGATTATATTAGATTAGGTTAGAATATAAAAGGTCAGATTAGGTTATATTA
Organism: Branchellion lobata; assembly: GCA_947562095.1. Lineage (NCBI taxonomy): Eukaryota > Metazoa > Annelida > Clitellata > Hirudinida > Piscicolidae > Branchellion > Branchellion lobata. The sequence continues at coordinate 5,027,649 of OX387258.1, read as the reverse complement.
GATCAGATCATTCAATAAACCCCATCATCATTAACCTCATTAGATTAATCAGTACACCCGAAGTAATTTACTGTACGATACAGGTTCCCGTTCGTATTTTAAACTGATAACAATGAACATGCAGCCTGGTTTGAGAGCTGCGCGCTATAACAAATTTTACATTAGTTCGTTTGTCAAAGCCTCAGAGTGAAGTTTACTTTTGGTAATATATTTCATTCTAACGTTAATATCCTAATCAAATCAAATCATTTCTATAGCACTGATTCCACATTGCTCGAGAGCGCTTGTATACACTTATCATTTTAAGGCACTTTCAAACTTCCAACTTTCCCAGCTGTCATCATTCGGAATATCAAAAACAGACTTCCACTCCTTCAGCTCCTCGG
>OX387258.1:5017263-5022263 GCA_947562095.1 Branchellion lobata | reverse complement strand
TCCTTGTAAAACAATGAAGAAGCAGCACCTCTGCGATAAACAACCAATCCGATGACTGACTTGGAGCTTGAGCTTATTCTCACACACAGATGTTCAAAACTGGCAGTTGAAGTTAACTTTAATAGCATTCCTCGGAACATGGAGATGAAAGCCACTGCCACTCCTCCATGGTTGGTGAGCAGGGTGTTCACTGACTCGGGAAGTCTTGGCCTTGCTTTCTCGAAGACCACAAGACCCGGCTCCGCAGCTTACCTATGCTGATTGATTCCATGTTTCTGCCATAAACATCACATCCATTTTATAGTCTTGAATTAATTCTACCACATCTTCCACTTTATTATTCAGTGATCTTACGTTCTGAAACCCAATAAAAACTGGAGATCCAGTCTTCTGAGCCTGGTGGCGTCTTGAGACAAGTGAAATCAGTTCATGGCGGTCTTTAATGTGTCTGGCGCACCTTTCCTTGACCTTCCTACCTGCTCTTTTTCCTCGGTGTGCCACTTCTTCTGATTTCTGCCGATTCCAAGACGATTTATTGCTGATCGGGTTTCTAGAGGCAAGATCACATTGGGATTATTGTACAAAAATAAATCTATTCACTTATTATTCTGATTGGGTTTTAAAACGCGAGAATCGGCTCAGATTACACCAATGTTGAAAAAGCCTAGTCTCGATCACAACGTTGCTTCATCCTACAGACCCATCTCTAATCTGCCTGTTTGTCCAAGCTCTCAGAAAAGCTTGTTCTCAACAGTCATGAGCTATTTAAATAATTCAAACCTTCTTTCCACCCACCAATCAGCTTACCGTCGTCATCATTCCAATGAAACGGCTGTCACAAAAGTGTATTCAGACATTCTTGGTGCAGCCGATGATGGTAAGCTCTCCCTCCTTATACTGTTAGACCTGTCAGCTGCCTTTGACTTAGTTGATCACATTATTTTGTTAAAACGGCTAGAAAGCACATATGGTTTTGATGGTTTCACACTGGAATGGTTCAAAAATTACTTGAGTGACAGATCCTTCAATATACGCTGCAGTGGGACAAAATAGGATTTTGTCAACTGTTGAGTGGGTGTCCCACAAAGATCTGTTCTTGAACCATTGCTGATTTTTCTATATACTGGAGACCTTGTAAGAATAGTTATGAAATACAAGCTGGGATTTCATCTATATGCTGATGACACTCAAATATACGGCCACTGCAATGATGAAGACACAGAAAAATTGCAGATGAGAATAATTAGATTTAAAATTGCTCTTCAGATGTACAAGCGTTTGTTCAACGAGGGTTCTGCGTATCTGACACGTGACCTAGTTCCAGTTGCTAGTCTGCCGGAAAAACAGAGACTGAGATCGGTTAAGTCAAAGGACGTTGTTCCCATCAAGCAGAAGCTTAAATCATTAGGATTAAGAAGGTTCAGCGTCAGCGGACCTAAGTTGTGGAACAACCTGCCTAACAGCTTAAAATCTTCAAGTTCAACAAAATCATTTTGTAGATCTCTGAAGACTTACCTGTTCAATAAATCATTCCCTCCATCATAATAATAATACTGGTCTTTTTTAGAAATAATTAATTTTTATTTTCATTTATTTATTTACTTATTTTATTCTATTTTTAATTTTTTACAATAGTTTTGATAATGAGACGTTTTTGAGTGGCCTCGAAACTCTACGGGGTTGATGCCACTATAATAATATTCGTGTTTGTATTGCATTGTATTATATTATATTGCATTGTATTGTATTATATTGCATTGTATTGTATTATATTGCATTGTATTGTATCTTAAATTATTCGACCCTAATACTCATGTTTCCCATATCAAGACTCACCATTTTGGTGTTATTGCCTTGCTTCTCAACATAGCTCAATCTCATAAAAATACTACACATTCCATTCACACCTACCGCCGTCGACATCGCAACCAACATAAGGCTTGTCTCGATTACTTATCATCAAGCTCCTTTAATCTAACATATGATAATATCACAGAATCTGTTGATTCTGTTATACTACAGTTAATAGTATTTTAACAAGTTTTATCCTCTTAAACAAATAACTATAAAATCATCGGATCCTCCATTTGTTAACCCATTTGTTAAATCACTTCTCCGTCAAAAAAACTGTCTCATGAGAAAGGGAAAGATACACCAAGTTACATCAATCACTAATCAAATCAGAAATATTAGTATAACTTCTAACAAACTTTCATCAGCTCATAGTAAAAGAGGCAGCAAAGCAATGTGGAACACAGTGAGCAAACTACGTGGAAAGATTCCTCCTGCAAACGCTAACTCCAACATTGATGCCGATAAATTCAATAGCTATTTTCTTTCTATATCTAACTCATCCAACTATATAGAAACCCACACATAAGCTATCAGCACCACACAATATTAATTATATCACATCTTCCACTGTATATTATATTCTTAATAAAAGTTGCCCTAAAGGAACAGGATCTGATGGTCTTCCAGGCTGGTTTCTCAAACTTATTTATCCTGCAATCTGTGATCCCCTATCGACCATCTACAACAGCTGCATCAAGCAGACACTTTTTTCCGGCTCAGTGGAAAAATATTACTATTCACCCTATTAAAAAAATAAATAATCCTGCCCAACCCAATCAATATCGCCCCATTTCCATTACCCCTATTCTTTCTCGAATACTAGAAAAATACATAGTTAAAGACCATATCTGTCTTTGTTTAACTAACCCCCTCATCAAGTCTAGATTTGATGACCAATTTGCCTTCAGGCCAACTGGCTCACCCACTTCAGCCATAATTTATCTCACTTCTGTAATAACCTCTCTTTTAACTTCTAACAAATTTGTACGTCTTATTGCTTTAGATTTCTCTAAGGCATACGACACTCTCAATCATTTGACACTCAATCCTTCTACTCTCATCACTAACATGACCTCATTACAACTTGATGATAGTATTCATAATTTGCTCATTTCATTTTTTTAAATAGAACACATTCTACAAAATTTCTCAACAGAACATCTAGTGTCTCATCTATTAATTCTAGCGTGGTTCAAGGTTCGGTATTGGGTCCATCATCTTTTATTATTAATGCATCTTCTCTTAAACCTGTACATCCTCTCAATAAAATGATCAAGTTTGCTGATGACACTTATCTCGTCATTCCATCGTCTTATAGTAATTCCTTGCAATTAGAAATAGACTCTTTATCTGAATGGGCTAAAATAAGTAATCTTCCTATTAATCTCAAAAAATCTTATGAATTAATTATACGTAATAATTATAATAAAATAACACCCCCTAGTCTTCATCCATCTCTCCAACGAACTTCTTCCCTCACTATCCTGGGAGTCTCATTCACTGAAACTCTCAACATCACACCTCACATTGACAATATTAGTACTAAATGCTATCAAACATTTTACGCGCTTAAAATAATTAGGGCTCATGGACTTTATGGTCCTAAATTATATGATATAACGGAATCTCTAATTATATCTCGCATAAAATATGCAGCACCTTCATGGTGTGGATTTGCCAATAATGAACATATACAGCTCCAATCTTTACTTTTTTTTTCATAGTCTTTCTCAGATCAAGTCCAGATACACGCTGGAAATGTTACGAAAACACGGCGAATAGTCGAAATAAAAAAGAAGACATTGAAATATACGAGAGCAGAATGTTATCAGTCATAAAAGTCCGCATTGAACCTACGAAATGAACAAATCACGGAAGAAAAAGTTGAAATAATATTAAAAACAATGAAATATTAATTTGAAACAATAAATAAAATGAAAAATTCGATAAAAACTGATTAAAATTGTGAAATTTGAGGAATGAAGACTCAGCGGCAATAACTGGCAACGCATACCTAGAAAATCACATAATATTAATTATATTAATTTTACTTAATAAACTAACAAGGCTTAACTGCCTCCCTCGTAACTATCTTGAAATAAAATCAATATTTGCATCTCTTGATGAACGCTTGTTCACAAGAGTTACCAATAACCCGCACCATGTACTCCATCAGATCCTCCCACCTGTTTATCCCGTGATATGCGAAGACGAACGCACAATTACACCAAAACAATTTACACCTTTTACCAAGACAAAACATTCCTTCCTCGTCTTCTCAATACTCAATAAGCTCATAATACTCATTGTTCATCATTTTTAATTTGAACTTTGTTTCTTACTTTTGTTGCCGTTTGTTGTAAGTTCAATGCTGACTTTTATGACTGATAACATTCTGTTCTCGTACATTTCAATGTTTTCTTTTCAGTTCGATTATTCACCCTGTTTTTTTTAAATTTTTAGCGTATGTCTGGACTTGATCTAATAAAGACTATAAAAAAACGGGTTGTTAACTTAAAAAAACAAGGAAAGGAGCGAGTGTTGAAAACATTGAAAAATTTCCGGTTTTTATAAAGCGTGTATGGACGTTACTTTAATTTAATTTATTTAAACTATTTTTATCACCTATTTGAAATTTAAAAATTCAAATATTAGTTATAAATAGGTTAAGTCATCTAAGAGTTATAGTTTTCCTGATTGAGAAGATTTTGAAAAGATTTTCAAGAGATTGCCGAATCCGCCATTTTCTCGTTTGATACGCAGACATTGCAGTCAAATCGTTGACCAACGACCACATAATACCGTTTGCCAAATTTCTCAACAAGAAAGTGAACAAGTGTTGAAAGGTATTGCAAAGAATTGTGGTATCCAGACAGACTTAGCTGTGAATATAAGAAATAGCTGAAAAGGAAAGTAGAAAAAAATGAAACAACTTGAAATAACTCTGCAGTAGTTATGTTATGTGGTTTTAAGATATGATTCAACCCTCAAACTTTAAGACTCATTTATTTTATTTAATAGACAATTCTGCTCTTGAACTACTTAGAACCTCTCAACATTCCAGTTTTGGTTGATTTGATGAAACAATCTCATATAGTCATTCAAGGTAAACTGTGACTCAATTCTGAATTTTTGAGATTTATAAG
>OX387258.1:4978745-5008745 GCA_947562095.1 Branchellion lobata | reverse complement strand
TGTCTCTGGCTATGATCATGCCAGCTCCACCGTTTCTAGTGCCATCTGTCGTAGAGCCATCAGTGTAGATCTGGAGGTCGCTATGACCTACTTCCTCGATGGTTCGTTGGGCTTTTTCCAGTTGGACGATTTGAGGCATCTACTTGCTCGCTGCTGTCATGTAGATGGGGGCTGGGGGTGGGCGGTCCCAAGGGGGTGGGAGCCTCGCTTCGCCGGTTTGGTGTTGAGAGAATAAATTAAGTTCCCTTAAAACGGCGTGGTCAAGCTTGTCGGTCCAAGGTCAGTCTCCGGGGGTTCAGTGTCAGCTTGTTGTAGCCAACTATCCGCCTTAAGAAGTGACAGGGTCTTGTATCTTGCTTTCAGAGGAGTGAGATGTACCTCTTTTAGAACGAATTCTCCAGGGGTTGATCTTAGGTGACCAGTGATGGCTCTAGCTGCGTTCAGCTGGGCACTTTCGAGCTTCCTTAGGTTGGATTTCGATAACCAGGGAGCCCAGGCCTGTGAACCATATTCGGCCAAAGATCTTTGAATGGCGATGTAGATTGTTCTCAACTCTGCTGGTCGCCATCCCCAAGTTGTGCCCCCAAGGGCACGGAGAATATTCGTCCTCTTGGTCATAGCCTGGCATACCTTTTCAGCGTGCTCGCTGAAAGTGAGCTGTCGGTCGTATTGGACGCCTAAAAAGGTAGGAGCCGCGTTGAAGGAAAGGGGTAAACCTCTGATTGTAATATGCGGCTGCCATGACGCTTCAGCTGTGCATAGGCTGAAGAAAGAGACCTCACACTTGTTTGTATTAGGTGTGATACGGGCATCATCATGTGTTGTTGTTGAAGTGTCGTTGTTGCTGATGCTCTGAAGTCCACAAGAGGCATGCCGTTTTGTCAGGTCAACATCTTCGAAACTATTTCCTCAATATCATACAGCGCTATACAAATGCTTTTAAATCTTTTTGAAACTTCATAAATCCTCATGAAAGTGGAATAGAATAGAAATCGCTTGAAGAGGTGAAATTGAAGAACAATTTAATGAAGGACTGACACAAAAATGACAACATCATTAGATCGTCGCTTGTGGCCCACTCAGCAGCGAGCTAAATTAATCTACCTCAACTTTTGTAGCGCGCCTTTTATCACTTTGTTCAAAGTGGCTCCCATGAAAATGTTTTTATTCGCTGTGTGCTACTAGAGGCTGAGGCAATCTGGGCCGGCGTCTGTAGTTCAATTGAGTTGCTGCTTTTAGAACTCAAACCTGGGCTCATTTTACCACACCTCACGGTGGAAGACGTCAACCAGTTTGCCACAGACACAGAGAGCTACGTGAGGAGAAACTTGAGGGGGTTGTTGATGTATGACGGAAAGTTAATGATTGCATACTCATGAGACGAATCATCCACATTGATTGTCGGTCTTGCAGTTAGTTGTGGTTGTTGCTGGGTTGGTTGCTGTGCTGAAGCTTCGCTGTGTTGGTTGTTAGGGCAGTAAATGCGTTAGTTGCTTCACTAGTTGTTGTTGTGGCGGGTTCTATAGCAGTTGCTATGTTGCTGGTTGCCTACGGTTATCCCCATTTAGAAGCTGCCAGTCCAAAAATTTTTAAAGGTTGGAACACTTACAAAGAATGGAAATGGAATCCTCCAAGCATTAGTTCAAAAGTCCGTCAGGATACCAAACATTTTTTCAATGCTTTTCATCACTTCTTTACTTTCTTGTTGAAAAGTTTGGCAAACAGTGTTTATGTAGGCGTTGGTTGACGATTTCGCGAAAGCGTGTATGGCCGTTACTTTAATTTTCTTTGTTTAGACTATTTTTATAAACTATTTAAAAGTTAAAGTTTTAAATATTAGTTATAAATAAGTTAATTTATCCAAGAGTTATAGTTTTTGCCGATTTGAAAAGATTTGAAAGAGATTGTCGAATCCGCCATTTTCTCGTTTGAAATACAGACATTGCCGTGAAATCGTCAACCAAAGCTTACATAAATACCGTTTGTCAAATTACTCAGCAAGAAAGTAAACAAGTGTTGAAAGGCATTGCAAAAATTTGTGGTATCCTGACGGACTTGTGAATTAGAGAAATGGCTGAGGAAGAAAAAGACATTGCTGTAAAATCATCCAGGATGTGGATGAGGATGAGCTTCTCAAGGCTATTCAGAGGCTTCCCAACAAACAGTGTGCATCTGATCCGATACCCACTTGGCTTTTGATAAAGATTTCAGGAATGATTTTACCTTTTGTAAAAATTATGGTTAATCAGTCTTTTTCTGTGGGAATTGTCCCAAAGTCTTGGAAATCGGCTCAGGTTACACAACTGTTGAAAAAGCCTAGTCTTGATCACAACGTTGCTTCATCCTACAGACCCATCTCTAATCTGCCTGTTTGTCCAAGCTCTCAGAAAGGATTGTTCTCAACAGAGTCATGAGCTAATTAAATAATTCAAACCTTCTTTCCACCCACCAATCATATTGTCATAATCATTCCACTGAAACGGCTGTCACAAAAGTGTATTCAGACATTCTTGGTGTAGCCGATGACGGTAAGCTCTCGCTCCTTATACTGTTAGACCTGTCAGCTGCCTTTGACTTAGTTGATCACAGTATTTTGTTAAAACGGCTAGAAAGCACATATGGTTTTGATGGTCTCACATGGAATGGTTCAAAAATTACATGAGTGACAGATCCTTCAATGTACGCTGCAGTGGGACAAAATCGGATTTTGTTTACTCTTCAGTGGGTTCCCACAAGGATCTGTTCTTGGACCATTGTTGTTTTCTCTACACACTGGAAACCTTGAAAGAATAGTTATGAAATACAAGCTGGGATTTCATCAATATGCCGATGACACTCAAATATATGGCCACTGCAATAATGAAGACACAGAAGAATTGCAGATAAGAGTGTCTGAGTGTGTAGATGAAATCGCATCTTGGATGGGAGCCAATTGTCCCAGGCTCAACAGTGAGAAGACTGAGGTGATCTGGTTCTCTTCTCGTCGGAATCTGAAAAATATTCCGAACTATTCTGTCCGTGTATTAGAAAGCAACATCTTTCCATCAAAATCGGTAAGGAACTTGGCAATATCTATGGATAGAGACCTCACGATGTCAACGCAGATATCAAAAACAAAACAGATGTGTTTTACCTCTCTGCGTCAAATGAGATCCATCAAGGGATGTTTGACAATGGACTCTTTGAAAACACTTGCATCGGCCTTAGTTTTAAGTCGTATTGACTATGGCAACATGGCTTTAGTCAGCCTACCTAAGGTAGCAACGCAGAGTATTCAATCCATAATCAATACAACAGCCAGGCTCATTACAGGAGTAAGAAAATATGATCACATTACCCCTGTACTCAAGAAGCTTCACTGGCTGAAAATTGATGAAAGGATCGAGTACAAAGTTGCTCTGCAGATGTATAAGTGCTTGTCCAGCGAGGGTCCTGCGTATCTGACACGTGACCTAGTTCCAGTTTCTAGTCTGCCGGAAAAACAGAGACTGAGATCGGCTAAGTCAAAGGACGTTGTTCCCAACAAGCACAAGCTAAATTCATTAGGATTTAGGATTAGGATGGAAGAGTCAACAAATTCCGATTTTGTCCCACTGCAGCGTACATTGAAGGATCTGTCACTCAAGTAATTTTTGAACCATTCCAGTGTTTTGCATTGTTTTTGTGACAACCTTTGTTTTGTGATGAAGTGGTCATGGCTGATTGATTGGTTTTTGTTTGGTGTGTGGAGTGTATGTGATTGAGTTGTTGTGGGTGTGTGTTCTAGTGGTGTGTATGGTGAATGTGCTGAGGTTGTTGTGGGTATGTGTTGTAGGAGTGTATGGGGTATGATTCTTCTTGATGATGGTGGTGATGATAACGATGCTCTTAACGAGGATGATGGCAGTTTTAACGATGATGATGGTGAGTTTTGACAGTTTGGTGGTGAGGTGTAGTGGAGACGAGGTGTGGTGGAGTGGTGACGAGGTGTGGTGGAGTGGTGACAAGGTGTGGTGGAGTGGTGACGAGGTGTGGTGGAGTGGTGACGAGGTGTGGTGGAGTGGTGACGAGGTGTGGTGGAGTGGTGACGAGGTGTGGTGGAGTGGTGACGAGGTGTGGTGGAGTGGTGACGAGGTGTGGTGGAGTGGTGACAAGGTGTGGTGGAGTGGTGACGAGGTGTGGTGGAGTGGTGACGAGGTGTGGTGGAGTGGTGACGAGGTGTGGTGGAGTGGTGACGAGGTGTGGAGTGGTGACGAGGTGTGGAGTGGTGACGAGGTGTGGTGGAGTGGTAGTGACCTTTATCATTATTATCACTGCTGTTAACATTATTATTATTATTATTATTATTTATATAATAATATTTATCATTATTTATATAATTATTACTATTTTCATTTCTAGTAACAATATTATTATTTATTATACTTTTATTAACTTCAAAGGCATCAGCATAACTAATATTTTGGGTATTATTATCATCATTTTTATTTTTTTTGTTATTATCATTATTATGTTAATTTTTATTGACGTCAAAGAAGGTGGCGATCTAATCCTCGGAGCTAATATCCTTATCATAACCACTCTCGTCTTCTTCCTCCTCTTCGTCTTTCATCAGACCATTTGATGGAAGCGCAAATGAAGTTGGAATTACTTTTTAATACTCTGAGGTTTCAATTCCATATATTATATATTCTTACTTCCCGATTTTTTTCAACTTGCATTCCCATAGAACATCAGATTTCAAAATACACATTCAAAGTTTTAATAAGTTTCAAAAAATTACACGGTGATTTTTATAATCTTTTTGTAAAAACTATTTTAGATTTTTTTCGAGTAGTAAAAAATTGTTACAGGTACCTGGGCTTTGTTTTTTGTTTTCTGTGAGATGTATAATGGCATTCGGTCTTATTTCTTTTCTGTGTATGCGGGGCATTCCTTGGAGCATACATTTTTTTCAAAATGTTTTTTTTAACCAATGAGATGCGATGATGAAAAAATTGAGGTAGACGGTATGAACCGCTTTGTGGCGGTGCATTGACCGCCAGTGACCATTTTTCTAATCTTCTCTCTGAGCAATCGACTTTTCCATATTATATTTATAATCATAATTTCATTTTTCAAATAATTTTAGAATTATTATAACTTCCATGCATTAGACACAGACGTTCTTGTCCTTGGAAATTCACTGAATGCTTGGATTTTGATACTATGAAACAATATTATGAAGCAATGTACCTCAAAAACACTTGAAAACGTTTAAAATAAAAGCAAAAGCGATAAAAATCGTTTTAAAAAATGACTTAGTTTCAAAAATCTTGTGGTAACTAATTAAAACGAAAATTAATGAAAACTAATGTTTCGCGAAAGCATTTACAGCCGTTACTTTAATTTTCTTTATTTAAACCATTTTTATTAAACATTTGAAAGTTAAAGTTCCAAATATTAGTTATAAATAATTCAATTTACCTAAGAGTTATAGTTTTTGCCGATTACGAAGATTTTGAAAAGATTTTAGAGATTGCCGAATCCGCCATTTTCTCGTTTGAAATACAGAAATTGCAGTGAAACGCCTACATAAATATTGTTTGACAAATTACTCAACAAGAAAGTAAACAAGTGTTGAAAAGCATTGCAAAAAGTTGTGAAATCCTGACGGACTTGTGAATCAGAGAAGAAAGACACTGCTGTAAAATCGTCAACCAATCGGCTACAAAAATACCGTTTGCCAACATAAAAAACAAGAAAGTGAGCGAGTTTTGCAAGCATTGCAAGGGATTTTGGTATCCAGACAAACTTTCCCCTTGAATATAAGAAATGGAAGAGAAGGAAAATAAAAGAAAAGATGAAATAACTTGAAATACCACCGCAATATTTGTTATGTGGTTTTAAGATATGATTCAACTCTCAAATTTTAAGACTCATTAATTTGATTTAATAGACAATTCTGCTTTTGAATTTTTTAGAACCTTTTAACATTCCATTTTTGGTTAATTTGATGGAACATTCTTCAATAGTCATTCAATATAAACTATGACTCAATTATAAATTTTGAGATTCATAAATTTGATTCTGTAGTCAGTTTTTGATCTCTTGCAACAGACAATTGACAGTTTTCATGACATTCAGTTATTGTTGATTTTTTTTATTCATATTGATTGTTCACCATGTTTTGTGCCATTTTCAGCGTTTGTCTGGATTTGCTTCAATAAAGACTATGAAAAAAAAATTTCACTGCAATGTCTGTATTTCAAACGAAAAAATGGCGGATTCGGCAATCTCTTTAAAATCTTTTCAAAATCTTCGTGATCAGCAAAAACTATAACTCTTAGGTAAATTAACTTATTTATAACTAATAGCTGAAACTTTAAATTTTGAAAAGTTAACAAAAATAGTTTAAATAAAGAAAATTAAAGTAACGGCCATACACACTTTCGCGAAACTGGAAACAATGAATCGTTTGAATCTGGAATTGTTTGGTTAATTGAGGTTGTAATTGAAAACTCAGACATTCATATAATATGTCAGCACATTAGAGATTAACTTAATAGAAATTAACAATAGTAAAGATTATTATAAGAGATGTTAACACGATGTAGACTGTTATGATATATTTTAATACGATGTAGACTGTTATGATATATTTTAATACGATGTAGACTGTTATGATATATTTTAACACGATGTAGACTGTTATGATATATTTTAACACGATGTAGACTGTTATGATATATTTTAACACGATGTAGACTGTTATGATATATTTTAATACGATGTAGACTGTTATGATATATTTTAACACGATGTAGACTGTTATGCTATATTTTAACACGATGTAGACTGTTATGATATATTTTAATACGATGTAGACTGTTATGATATATTTTAACACGATGTAGACTGTTATGATATATTTTAATACGATGTAGACTGTTATGATATATTTTAACACGATGTAGACTGTTATGATATATTTTAATACGATGTAGACTGTTATGATATATTTTAATACGATGTAGACTGTTATGATATATTTTAACACGATGTAGACTGTTATGCTATATTTTAACACGATGTAGACTGTTATGATATATTTTAATACGATGTAGACTGTTATGATATATTTTAATACGATGTAGACTGTTATGATATATTTTAACACGATGTAGACTGTTATGCTATATTTTAACACGATGTAGACTGTTATGATATATTTTAACACGATGTAGACTGTTATGATATATTTTAACACGATGTAGACTGTTATGATATATTTTAATACGATGTAGACTGTTATGATATATTTTAATACGATGTAGACTGTTATGATATATTTTAATACGATGTAGACTGTTATGATATATTTTAATACGATGTAGACTGTTATGATATATTTTAACACGATGTAGACTGTTATGATATATTTTAATACGATGTAGACTGTTGCATTGAGGATGACTATATTAACGACTGACGGATGTAGTAATATCTCAAGGAACACATGGGTATATGTGATAGTCTCAATGAAATTCCGTGCTTGATGTCATATATTCCTGAAGTAGCATTCAATCATCCGCATCCTCTTCATTCTCCTTTTCATCATCATTCTCTTCGTCTTTTTTCTTCTCTTTTTCATCATTATCTTTGTTCTCTTCCTCTTCTTCCTCATCAGCATTCACCTTATACTCTTCATTCTCATCATCATCATCATCATCATCATCATCATCATCATCATCATCATCATCATCATCATCATCATCATCATCATCATCATCATCATCATCATCATCATCATCATCATCATCATCATCATCATCATCATCATCATCATCATCATCATCATCATCATCATCATCATCATCATCATCATCATCATCATCATCATCATCATCATCATCATCATCATCATCATCATCATCATCATCATCATCATCATCATCATCATCATCATCATCATCATCATCATCATCATCATCATCATCATCATCATCATCATCATCATCATCATCATCATCATCATCATCATCATCATCATCATCATCATCATCATCATCATCATCATCATCATCATCATCATCATCATCATCATCATCATCATCATCATCATCATCATCATCATCATCATCATCATCATCATCATCATCATCATCATCATCATCATCATCATCATCATCATCATCATCATCATCATCATCATCATCATCATCATCATCATCATCATCATCATCATCATCATCATCATCATCATCATCATCATCATCATCATCATCATCATCATCATCATCATCATCATCATCATCATCATCATCATCATCATCATCATCATCATCATCATCATCATCATCATCATCATCATCATCATCACCATCATACCCATTTGAAGACGTTTTTGTTGGCATCAGTCTCAGATACAGAGACATCCATCTCTTCTTGTGGATGCCAGGTACTGCGTGGTGTCCTTGGTGTAGGGGGAAGCTGTGGTGGTGGTGGTGGTGGTGGTGGTGGTGGTGGTGGTGGTAGTAGTGGTCTCTGGTGGTTAGTTGTTGGTAGTGGTTGGTGATGGCTGCTTGGTGGTGGTTGGTGTTGAGAAGATTAGATGAAAGGAAAAAAACAAGGGAGAAAAAAGAAAAAAAAGAAAGGAGAAGAAAGAAGAGAGAAAGAAAAAAGAAAGAAGATATAAAGAAAGGAAGAAAGAAAAAATAAAAAAGAAAGAAAGCAAGGAAGAAGAAAAGATAAGGATGTGCACAAACACGAGGGAGGTGATCATGTGGGTGTGAGCCTGGAGGATGGCCATAGGGGCAGAGATCTTGGGACTCTACACACGCAGATGAGCTTGTGACAAAATCCGACCGCAAGCAGCTGATTGTTGTAGATGACGTCATGTCGTTGGTCTCAGCGTCATGGCCTCGGAAGGTGGAGAAGAGACGTCAAGGCATTCCAAGCTTTTATTTTTTTTCTTTTTATAGTCTTTATTAGATCAAGTCCAGACATACGCTTTCACCAACTTGTCGTTTGAGTCCTGTCGATGTGGTACCTGTGGTGAGTGGTGGAGGCGGGAATGACTCATGAGATTCAGTCGAAAGTATACACCGGATTACACACAAAAACAGGCATACAGTGAAAATTTAGTTAAACTTGACGTACACGCATACACACAATTTCACACACAAAAACACACACATACCTTTCACAGTCCCATAAACAAACCCACACACCAGCCCCCACGGTATCCCGCTCAAGCTCACGTACGGTGAAGATGAACTGTCCGGTGCGGTCGAAGAGAAGGCAGTAGACCGACGAGAGGTGTCCAAGGGTTTTGAAGAGCAGGCTCACTTTGAGGAGGACGGGGTCGGGAATGGTGGTGGAGGGGATGTTGCTTCGGGACTGTGTGTATGGAACCAGAGAGGCGGTGGGGTGTGGTGGTGGTGAAGTGTTGGTGGAGAGGGTGAAAAAATGGTGGAGGTGGCAATGGTGAAAATAATGAAAGTAAGAGATGGTGTTGGTGGTGATAAGAGTAGAAAGGGGGTGAAAGAAAAAGAATACCTCATGAAAAATGAAAAAGAATCACAAGGAAATAATTTCAAATAGCCAATGTTGCCAAGCATTCATTAATCGGGGTGGGGTAATGCATCCAAGATGAGTACATCGTAGCCCTTACTTTTCATCTCCTCAATGCCTTTTCTGCGTGCTCGAGTTGCCTTTTCATGTTTGCTAGTTTCGTTTTTTCCGCCGTGTTTTCGTTTTCCAACGAAATCGCGCAACTTTTCTTCGACTCAACGAAATATTGAAATTGACTTTCCAAGACCAACACTTTTATTTTATTTACCTCGGCACTTTCAAACTTGTTATCATTTTACGAGCTTCTATTTTGTGGTGCACTTTAAACCATTAGGAGCACAACCTTTCATTTGCACAAAGCAAAAACTCTCTTTTAGCACCGAATGGCTGGTGAAGGATTGAGGTTTAATGTTCAGATACGTAGGCTTGTAGCTGAGACAACATACTGGTGAGGTTGTTTTCACACTTACTTGAACTTCAATGCCACAATTGAGGCATGAAAGTTAAGGGCTTCACAAAACTGATTATTTTGAGTAATTTTTTTAATACTTTGAAGATACTCTCGCTAGCATTTTGATAAATATAATGGTGAAACTAATTTGTAATGCCAAAGCTATGATGTAGTCAGAAATATGCCTTCTAAAAATTTGATGCAGTAAAAGAAGGACCACAAATATTATTATGAAATTATAATTAACGAGTCACGAAAGTATTTTTGAGTTTATTTTCTAAAAACTCAGCTCTTGACAAAACATACTTTTCGATGTTTATTTGGCGGCCGTTGATTTCATTAACTTCATCATTATTATTCACTTCCTCACTATTCTCATCATTCTAATTTTATAATTTCTTTTTCATAATCACTATCTTTTGCAGAATCTTCATTTTCACTTTTACTGTCACCTGAAAAACTTTCTTTTTTTTTCAAATTTTCTTCATCAGTAGCTTCATCACTTTCTGCCTCCAAATTAGAGTGGTTAGGGTTACAGTAGTCTTGTGCATCAACGTCAAAGGGATCCCAGTTTGTTTCAGCCTCATCCTTTTTCAAGTTCTTCATCATCTTTGTCTGGCTTCTTACCACCTCTGCCGAGTCCTGGCACGCAGCGTAAGCTTTCAAGTAATCATGGTTCAACTTGAAGAAATTCATACCCCACTTAAACTTCCTCAACAACTCTTGCCCGATGTCTTGGAAACCTACAATGTACAGTGTGGCAGCAAACGCCTCCACACAAGATAGTTTCCAAGGATGTCCATAATTGATCGGGTTAGCAGCTACTAAATAAGGCAACAACCTGGCATGTCGACATTTCATTTTTGAAAATGGAGTTTCATCGATCTTTGCCCATGAACAGTCTATGACACATAAGCCACTTGAAAGAATCAATTCTCTGTCTGCAGGGGACACACATGAGGTTCCAACAGGTGAAAGTACGATTCCTCCAAATGAACGTTTCAGTGTCAATTCCGTTACTAGACCGAATCTTGCTAATTTTCGTCCTGAACATTTCTTCGGATCACAATGACCCAAGTCCCACATGGCGAGTGGGAAAGGAATTTTTATGTTGTGAATGTCATCCTCTTGTTTCAGCGTCAGATGGCTGAAGTCGATCTCTTCGGGGTTTTCATCATGTTCGCAAGCTTTGCCTTCCTTGTAGTTTTTCCGTTCAGCTTTATGTCCTTTTTTACAAACGCCAACTTTGTTTTTGACAGTCTTTTTTTTGTTCATATTTTAAATTTTACGTGTATTTTTTTTTAATGATAAGTTTTATGCATTTAAACAATTTATTTTTAAAAGTTAAGCATGTTTTAACAAAGTTGAGCCTATTGAGCACTGTTATCTAGATAAATTATGTTAAACATATGAAAAATACTTGTAGTTAACCATTCTTATTAATAAAATTGTAAATATTATTTTTAATACTATCGATTTATATTTTTCATTTTGAAAACAAACTTATTTTCGCATTTCTATGCTACAAGATAGCGGCAAGTATAAAAGTTAGGCTGATCACTGGCGACTCCTTAATATATGAACAGAAGGTTTTGATTTTTCATGAATTTAAAAAAAATAAAATTTTTGTAAACAATGAGTGGAGATTGCGAAAATAAAACCTCCACTGAAGTGATACCACTCAGGCTAGAAGTTTGTCTAAAGACCAAAAGGTAGCTTAACCAATCTTCTCTATTTATTTATTTTCAAATTCTTACTATGGAAAATTATCAAAAATAGTATAACACTTTTCATACAGCTCTTCAAAGCATGAAAAAATAAAAGAGAGACTGAAGGTGGAACTGGCAGGCCAGGAAATTTTTCCATGTGTTTGCACCAAGATCACTGTTTTCGAAGATTCCACCCTACAACAAAACGTAAGAGAGGTGGTGGTAGTGAGTCCAAGGCACGAGAAAGTGACTTTTGAAGAGGTGAGATTTTACTTTTTTTGCATTTGAAATGATAGCCATTTGAAAAAATTTTTTTTTAAAAAGTTCATTCCACCGTAAAATTCCAATGAAAACAACGGTTTTGTTGTCATTTTTCAATTAAAGCGTTGTTAAGAATACATTCCAATTTTTATTGCTTGGTTTGTTGCACACTGGAGCTTCTTTGCCATGTGCTGCAGTGGGGCAAAATGGAATGTTTTTCAATTTTGTTTCGATGTTTTTTTTAAAAACAGAAAATCTGAAAAAAAAATAAGCCAGGGTTCCATATAAAATATGGTTCTTTACAAAACACTTGCACTGATACAAGCATGATAGAAAGCTGTAATCTTACCTGGACACAGACAACGGATGCAGAGTGGCGTCTGTTCAACCTCTCGACAGAAGAGTCTTTTTCCGAACACCTGGATGATGATGTGGTGGTTGCTGAGGTGACTGAGTTGCCCAGCGCCCACCTACATGGTCTGTGGGACTCACTCACTTTTGACTCCTCTCTCAAAGATGATGTGAGTCATGCCACCATGCCATTTCATTCTAGTTATCATCATCATTTTCATCATTATTATAAATTTTATCGTTATTTATATGTATGAATATTATTATTGTTACTGTTAATATTTTTATTATTCTTGTCCACAACAGTTGTTGGAGTATGCTCGTACTGCCATGCTCTTTGCAGGCAACCAGGTCGGTGCCACATCATCGTCATCATCATCATCATCATCATCATTGTCGTCAACATCATCATACTCATCATCACCATCATCATCACCATCATCATCATCATCATCATCATCATCATCATCATCAGGTTGACACTGACATCATCAGTTGCAACAGACTCTTGCTGTTACATGGTGTGTGGTGTGATGGGAGGTGTTCAATTGGGAGGAAGGGAGGGAGAGAATGGAAGGGAAAAATGGAGAAAGGAAAGAAGAAAGGAATGAAGGAAGGAAGGAAGGGATGAAGGAAAAAGGAGGGAGAAAGGAAGTAGGAGGGAGAAGAAGAAAGTAGGATGGAGAGAGGGAGAGGAAGGAGGGAGGGAGAGGAAGGAGGGAGGGAGAGGAAGGAGGGAGGGAGAGGAAGGAGGGAGGGAGAGGGAGGGGGAGAGGGAGAGGAAAGAGGGAGAGAGGGAGAGGAAGGAGGGAGAAGGAAGAGGAAGGAGGAAGAGAGGGAGAGGAAGGAGGGAGAGAGGGAGAGGAAGGAGAGGAAGAAGGGAAAGAGGGAGAAGGAAGAGGAAGGAGGGAGAGAGGGAGAGGAAGGAGGGAAAGAGGGAGAGGAAGGAGGGAGAGAGGGAGAGGAAGGAGGGAGAGAGGGAGAGGAAGGAGGGAGAGAGGGAGAAGGGGGAGGGAGAGAGGGAGAGGGAGAGGAAGGAGGGAAAGAGGGAGAGGAAGGAGGGAGAGAGGGAGAGGGAGAGGAAGGAGGGAGAGAGGGAGAGGAAGGAGGGAGAGAGGGAGAAGGGGGAGGGAGAGAGGGAGAGGGAGAGGAAGGAGGGAAAGAGGGAGAGGAAGGAGGGAGAGAGGGAGAGGAAGGAGGGAGAGAGGGAGAAGGGGGAGGGAGAGAGGGAGAGGGAGAGGAAGGAGGGAAAGAGGGAGAGGAAGGAGGGAGAGAGGGAGAGGAAGGAGGAAGGAGGAAGGGAGGGAGAGGAAGGAGGGAGGGAGGGAGAGGAAGTAGAGGGGGGAGGGGGGAGAGAAAGGAAGGAGGGAGAGAGGGAGAGGAAGGAGAGGGAGAAGGGGGAGGGAGAGGAAGGAGGGAGAGAGGGAGAGGAAGGAGGGAGAGAGGGAGAGGAAGGAGGGAGAGAGGGAGAGGGGGAGAGGGGGAGGGAGAAGGAAGAGGAAGGAGGGAGAGGTAGAAGGGGGAGGAAGAGAATGAGGGGATTGAAATGAGGCTTGGAATGCGTTGAGAGCCTTCATATTCCTTCCATCCTCATTTTCTCATTCTTTCTCTTTCTTCAATTTCATTTTTTTATTTTTCTTTTCTTCTTTTTTCTTTTTCTTTTTTTTTTCTCCATTCTTTTCATCATCATCATCATCAGGACCACCAGGCACGGGCAAGACTTCTTTATGTAAAGCACTGGCTCACAAAATGTCCATTGCCATGTCCAACAAGTGAGCACCCACCACCACCATTCCAACATCTTCATCTCACCACCATCCCACCATGATCATCCCATCATTACCATTCCACCACCACCATTCCAACCTCTTCATCTCACCACCATCCCACCATGATCATCCCATCATTACCATTCCACCACCATCATTCCAACATCTTCATCCCACTACCATTACCATCCCACCGCCACCATCCTACCCCCATCATCCCACCATCTTCATCTCACCATCATCACTCTTTATCCTCACCTCCATCCATTTCTTCATTCCCCCATTCTTCCCCACACAGATACAGAACTAGTCAGCTGTTTGAGGTTAACAGCCATTCTCTCTTCTCCAAGTGGTTCTCTGAGGTGGTGTGGTATGGTGTGGGAGGGGGGGTGGTAGTGGTGGTGGTGGCGGATGTGATGGTGATGATGGATGTGGTGGTGGTGGTGGTGGTGGTGGTGGTGGTGGTGGTGGTGGTGGTGGTGGTGGTGGTGGTGGTGGTGGTGGTGGTGGTAGTGGTGGTGGTGGTGGTGGTGGTGGTGGTGGTGGTGGTTGAGGTGGATGTGGTGGTGGTGGTATGATGAAAATGGTGGATGTGGTGGTGGTGGTGGTGGTGGTGGTGGTGGTGGTGGTGGTGGTGGTGGTGGTGGTGGTGGTGGTGGTGGTGGTTGTGATGGTGGTGGTAATGGTGGTGGTGGTGGGAGTGAGGGTGTGGAGATGGTTAATTTCTTTAAAAAAAAACGATACCCTCACAACACCAATGACATCACAAAAACAGCACCAATGACGTCACCAAAACAACACCAACGACCTCACCAAAACAAAACCAACGACGTCACCAAAACAACACCAACGACGTCACCAAAACAACATCATTGACGTCACCAAAACAACATCATATACGTCACCAAAACAAAATCATTGTGACCTCGAAACTCTACCGGGTTAATGCCACTATAATAATATTTGTGTTTGTATTGTATTTTATTGTATTGACATCACCAAAACATTATCAATAACGTCACCAAAACAACAATGACGTCACCCAAACAACATCAATAACGTAACCAAAACAACATCAATGACGTCAGTAAAACAACACCGATAACGTCACCAAAACAACACTAATGACCTCATAACACAACAGAGTGGCAAGTTGGTGTTGAAGATGTTTCAGAGACTGAAGGAAATTCTGTATGACGACACTGTCTTCATCTGTGTTCTCATTGACGAGGTAGTGTGGTGTGGTTGGTGTGGTTGTTGTGGTTTGTGTGGTTTGTGTGGTTGGCGTGGTTGGGGTGTGGTTGGTGTGGGTTGTGTGGTTGGTTTGGTTGTTGTTGTTGTTGTTGTTTATCTTAAGCGCCTGAGGATAGTCCTCAGATGCGCTAAAGCTGGTTGTGGAAGGCGTACAAGTTCATCATAGGAGGCCCCAACGTTGTGACAGAAGCGGGCCCTTGCGAAAGCTGGGCAATTGAGCCAGAGGTGTTCGGCTGATCCGACCTCTTCCTCACAGAGTCGACAGAGGTCTGACTGCTTTTTCTGTGAGGTGCAGCCATCGGCGGAGGCTTGGGTGGTGTCCGCTCCGGAACCTGATCAGATCAGTCAGTTCTGCCTTGTTAAAGGTGCTTTCCTTGATTTGGTTTGTGTTGGCTGTGTATAAGTCCATGAAGCGGTGGTGGCTGCTCGGGAGTGGTCTGTCTTCCTGATGGATCACCGCTTTCCTGGTCTTTTGGTCCAAGTGCCGCTTGGCAGGTTGCGGTAGAGTGGATCCCCGCTTGGCTTCTGAGTCCGCCAGTTCATTGCCCCAAAGGTTACAGTGTCCGGGGACCCAGACGATGAGTAACTTTTTGGAGCAAATGATTCTGGCGATGGGCCGTTGAAGAGTGACAATGATCGGGTTGGCATGGTGTGGGTTGCCTGTGGCTTCAACTGGAGATTTGCAATCACAGACAATGACCGCCCTGTGCCAATCATTTTCACTCTAGCCACTTCAAAGCAGCTTCCAGCGCTGCTTTTTCCGCCGAGTAGGAACTGCTGCCCACCCCTGTAGATGCGTGCCATCGGTGGAGGACTTTTTTGTCTCTGGCTATGATCATGCTAGCTCCACCGTTTCTGGTGCCATCTGTCGTCGAACCATCAGTGTAGCTCTGGAGGTCACTATGACCTACTTTCTCGATGGTTCGTTGGGCCTTTTCCAGTTGGACGATTTGAGGCATCGATTTGTTCGCTGGTGTCACGTAGATGGGGGCTGGGGGTGGGCGGTCCCAAGGAGGTGGGAGCCTCGCTTCGCCGGTTTGGTGTTGAGAGAACAAATTAAGCTCACTTAAAACGGCGTGGTTAATCCCCGCCAATCTTTTTTTACCAGTCTTTGAGGAGCCTGTCGGTCAAAGGTCAGTCTCCGGGGGTCAGTGTTAGCCTGTTGTAGCCAACTATCCACCTTAAGAAGTGACAAGGTCTTGTATCTTGCTTCCAGTGGGGTGAGATGTGCCTCTTAAAACGAATTCTCCAGGGGTTGATCTTAGGTGACCAGTGATGGCTCTAGCTGCGTTCAGCTGGGCACTTTCAAGCTTCCCTAGGTTGGATTTCGATAACCAGGGAGCCCAGGCCTGTGAACCATATTTTGCCAAAGATCTTTGAGTGGCGATGTAGATCGTTCTCAAATCTACTGGTCGCCATTCCCAAGTTGTGCCCCCAAGGTCACGGAGAATATTCGTCCTTTTAGTCATAGCCTGGCATACCTTTTTAGCGTGCTCACTGAAAGTGAGCTGTCGGTCGTATTGAACGCCTAAAAAGGTAGGAGCCGCGTTGAAGGAAAGGGGTAAACCTCTGATTGTAATATGCGGCTGCCATGACGCTTCAGCTGTGCATAGGCTGAAGAAAGAGACCTCACACTTGTTTATATTAAGTGTGAGACGAGCATCATCACTCCACTTCACTACCTTGTCAACTTCTTTTTGGAGCTTCTTTGTCATGTCTATTTTACTCCTTCCGCTGCATGCAATCGCCAGGTCATCGGCATAGGCACTCACGAAGGTTGTGTCTTCAAATTGCATGAGGAGATCATTAATTTATATGACAAAGAGCAAGGGGGACAATACTGATCCTTGTGGGAGACCTTCCTTGAAAGTTCTCGATCGCCCAACCTTGGCATTGACCCTGACGCGGGCTTGTCGGTTCGTCAGCCACGAACTAATCCATACCAGGAAGCGAGCCGGGATACCTAGAAGGTGCATCTTTTGCAGCAGACCTGTTCTCCAGACCCTATCATAGGCTTTGCTGAAGTCGTACAAGGTCATTCCTGTCCGTAGCCTCTCCGACGACTGGAATCTGTCAGAGATGTGTTGTGATAGGCGGAGGCATTGGTCCACTGTGCTTCGACCCTTCCGGAACCCGGCTTGCCAGGGACTCAACAAGGAATGCTCTTCAAGCCACCATGAGAGACGATTTACGATCATTCTCTCAAGTAGCTTGCAGATCGTTGATGTGAGGGCAATGGGCCGGTAACTGTCTACCGACTGTGGGTCCTTATCCTTTTTGAGAAACGGGATAATGACCGCGTTTCGCCAAGACTGAAAGCACCAGCCTTCGAGCCAACTGTGGTTAAGAATTTTGAGTAGTTCTACCTCCACGTCGGCTGGAAGGTGCTTGAGAAGGTCTGGTGCTATTTCATCTGGACCCGCCGCTTTTCCCACTTTGATCTGTTTAAGGGCACTCTGGAGCTCGTCCTGGTGGAAAGCCTGTTCTGGGGTACGTCTAGGGCATCTCAACAGAGATTACATATCCTGTCGATGTTGCTTGACTGCCAGTCTGCTCACTCGGTCGCTAGTCCTGCTACTAACGTTGGCATACTCTTGTATAAAAGCGTTCGCTTTGGCCTGATCACGGTGGTACAGTCGGCCTTTATATCGCAAAGCCTTTCCTGTTGGCTGTTGCTCATTATTCTTGAAGCCCCGAACTGTACGCCACGCTAACCTCGCGTCTTTTCCCTCTTTTATCTTTTCAAGGTGGTTGCGCCAGGACATGCGCTTTGCTTCTTCCACCTTTTCTGCCACTTCTTTGGATTTCTGCAGCCATGCTGTGCGGTTCAAAGCCAGGTTGCGACGAAGTCGATTGCGCTCTTTCATGAGACACTTGATTTCGTCGTTCATGTAAGGATGATGTGCATTGAAATCACCGCAGATCAAACCTTGAGCTGACGGTAGACTGGCAACGAGTTTTGAAAAGTCCCTCGTGTGCGTTGAGCTCTCCGGTGGGATATAGACGTTTGTGATGGAGATGGAACGTCTACTCGAGGTTGGTAGAAGTATGCACTGCTGTTCTAAAGGGATTACTGCGGGGCACTGGGCCACCGAGTATTGGAGGCCTTTTTTGATGTAAGTGATGAGGCCTCCACCTCTTCTTGTGTGAGTTCCACTACCCTTTCTGTCCGTTCTGATAGCATCAAAACCTTCCAGTAGAGGGGTAGGGTCCTCCAAATCAAGCTTGGTTTCTTGTAGCAGAATGATGTCCACTGCGTACTTCTTTATGACCACTCGGAGTTCGGGGATCTTCGTTGCCAGGTAATCGCAATTCCATTGCATTACGGTCAGCCTTTTAAGGGTGTTTCGGGGCTTCTGTGGTGCTCCGTTCGACTGTTGGGTTGTCCCACTGTTAGGGGTGGAAAGACAGGTCTGGCAGGTCCAGCTGTGGGTGCTTTAAAGATGCTTTGAGGCAGGCCTTGTTTGTGGAGCACATTTGAGGTGGAATCCTCTTACATTCGGAGCACTCGAGTGGGGCCCTATAGTTAGCCAGCCAGCCACGACATGCTGGCCACACTGAATTTTTGGATTGGAATTGGTATTGTTGGAGGTTGTGTGATTAGTGTAATTAGTGTAGTTGGATGTTGGGATGTTGGGATGTTATGGTTACAGACGTGACAGCATCAATCTACGTATGGTGCATAGCGGGAGACATTAGCACATTTCCTGTGGGAGATGCCACCGCAACTATGACACCTGATGGCAATGCTCTTTTTTTTTTAATCTTTTTTTTTTTGCAGACACAGCTTTGTTTATTTGTTCCCATCGCCTGCGTGATTCTTGGGGTTGCAGTCGCGAGTCCAGCGCAGGGCCTGCAGATGAAGTCTTGAGTACTCCTTTTGTTTTGAGTAAGGCCAGAGCAAGTCTTGTGGTATGGCCGGCTGCAGCTTAAATAGGTGGGGGGAGGGAGGATGATGTCACGTCTGATTGTCTTAGTGCATCCCCGGCACACTGGCCCGGGATTTACCTCAACGTTGCCTGCCCCCAAGAGGAGATGCAGGGTGAGGTGTGCACCTTCGGCTATTGAAAAAGGAGAGGTGGGAATGGAGGGGGTTTGTAGTTTGCGCCTTCCACAGCACAGCTTGATCGATGGGTTGGTTGGGTTCGAATGTCGCCACTTGGCGGCATCTCGTTGGACACTACGTGAAGGTCCCAACTCTTGTCCAACGGTTTTTGTGGTTGGTGTGGTTGGTGTGATTGTTGTGGTGTGGTGTGGTTGTTGTGGTTGGTGTGGTTGTTGTGGTTGGTGTGGGTGGTGTGGTTGTTGTGGTTGATGTAGTTGGTTTGGTTGGTGTGGTTGGTGTGGCTAGTGTGGGTGGTTTGGTGTGGTGTGGTTGTTGTGGTTGGTGTGGGTGGTGTGTTTGGTGTGGTTGGTGTGGTTGGTGTGGTGTGGTGTGGTGTGGTTGTTGTGGTTGGTGTAGTTGTTGTGGTTGGTGTGGGTGGTGTGGTGTAGTGTGCTTGTTGTGGTGTGGTGTGGTTTTTTTAATTTTTGTTGTTGTTGTTGTTGTTTATCTTAAGCGCCTGAGGATAGTCTTCAGATGCGCTAAAGCTGGTTGTGGAAGGCGCACAAGTTCATCATAGTGTTGTTGGATGTGTGATTATTATTATTATTATTATTACTATTATTATTATTATTATTATTATTATTATTATTATTATTATTATTATTATTATTATTATTATTATTATTATTATTATTATTATTATTATTATTATTATTATTATTATCATCATTATTATTACTATTATTATTGTTATTATTATTTTTATTATTATTGGTTGTGTGTTTGCCATTAGTGTTGTTGGAGGTTAAGATGTTATGGTTACAGACGTGACAGCACCAATTTACGTGTGGTGCATAGCGGGAGACATTAGCACATTTCCTGTGGGAGATGCCACCGCAACTATGACACCTGATGGCAATGCTGTTTAGTCTCATTTTCGTATTGCAGACACAGCATTGTTTATTTGTTCCCATCGCCTGCGTGATTGTTGGAGTCGCGAGTCCAGCACAGGGCCTGCAGATGAAGCCTTGAGTTCTCTTTTTGTTTCGAGTAAGGCCAGAGCAAGTCCTGTGTTATGGCTGGCTGCAGCTTGAACAGGTGATGGGGGTGATGTCACGTCTGATTGTCTTAGTGCATCCCCGGCACACTGGCCCGGGATTTACCTCGACGTTGCCCGCCCTCAAAAGGAGAGACCGGAGATACGGGGCGGGATGTGCACCTTCGGTTATTGAAAAAGGGGAGGTGGGAATGGAGGGGGTTTGTAGTTTGCGCCTTCCACAGCGCAGCTTGGTCGATGGGTTGGTTGGGTTCGAATGTCGCCACTTGGCGGCATCTCGTTGGACACCACGTGAAGGTCCCAACTCTTGTCCAACGTTGTTGTGGTTGGTGTGATTGTTGTGGTGTGGTGTGGTTGTTGTGGTTGGTGTGGTTGTTGTGGTTGGTGTGGTTGTTGTGGTTGGTGTGGGTGTTGTGGTTGGTGTGGTGTGGTGTGGTTGTTGTGGTTGGTGTGGTTTGTGTGGTTGGTGTGGTTGGTGTGGTTGGCGTTTTGAAGTTTGGTGTAAGAGGGGCGAAAGCATGGTGTGGTAAAACACGTTGGAAGTGTGGTGTTGTCGAATGGTGACACGCGTGCTGCCACCAACAACACCACGTGGCACCAGGTGGAAAGTTTGAGTGCCTCCCGTGCAGGCATGTCCTCCAACGAGCCATCTGACTCCGTACGCGTCGTCAACGCTCTTCTCACGCAACTCGACTCCCTCAAGATGTTCGCTCTTGTCAATATTTCACCATTGTCACTATTTCACAAATGTCATGCACACAACACTACACAGACACACAAAAACACATGGCAACACAAAAAAAACACAAACATACCAACACAAACACACAACAACACAAACAACAACAAACACACAACAACACAAACATGCCAACGTTGACAACGACACAAACACACCAACGTAGACAACAACACAAACACCAACACAGACACACAACAACACAGACACAACAACACACAGACACAACAACGTTATAGTTCTGGCCACCTCCAACCTCGGCAAAAACATTGATCCTGCTTTCCTTGGTAAACTTCTCCTTCCTTCTCTCTCTTTCTTATCTTTTCTTCCTCCTCCCATCCTTCTCTCCTTTCTTTTTTCACTTTTTCTTCTCATTTATTTTATCTTCCTCCTTTTCCTCTTTTCTCTTCTCTTTCTTTCTTTTCCCTTCTTTTCTCCCTTACAGACCGTGTGGATGTGGCTCAGTACATAGGCAATCCAGGTGTTCAGGCCATCTACTCCATCTTCCACTCCTGCATCAACGAACTCATCATGGTGTCCTCATTTTCTTCCTCATTCTCTTCCTCTTCCTCTTTTTCCTTCTTTTCCTCTTCTCTCTTTTCTTCCCCTTCATCATCTCCATTATCATCTTCATCATCATTATCATCATCTTCTTCATCATCATCATCGTCTTCAACTCCTCCACCAGCGCAAGGTCATAAGCACACCCATCTTCAGTGATGAGTCATGCACTTCTCTCACCCTCTCCCCTCCCATGCAACTCCTCTTCTCCATTGCACAGTAAGCTTCTTTTTTTAATTCCTCCCTCATCCCTTGCCTTTTTTCATTCATTTTCCTTCCTTCAATAATCCTTTCCATTCTATTGCTCTTTAAAACATTTTCGTTTCACCACCACCACCACCACCATCCTCAACCATACCTCCACCACCACCATCATAATCCCTCCACCCCCATCCTCTTCCCACCACCACCCCCATCCTCTCCACCACCACCCCCATCCTCTTCCCACAACCACCCCCATCCTCTTCCCACCACTACCATTCTCTCTTCACCACTACCACCATTCTTTCTTCACCACCACCACCATCCTCTTCACCACCACCATCTTCACCACCACCACCATCCTCTTCACCACCACCATCTTCACCACCACCATCCTCTTCACCACCACCATCTTCACCACCACCACCATCTTCACCACCACCACCATCTTCACCACCACCACCATCCTCTTCACCACCACCATCCTCTTCACCACCACCACCATCTTCACCACCACCACCATCTTCTTCACCACCACCATCCTCTTCACCACCACCACCATCTTCACCACCACCACCATCCTCTTCACCACCACCATCCTCTTCACCACCACCACCATCTTCACCACCACCACCATCTTCTTCACCACCACCATCTTCACCACCACCACCATCTTCTTCACCACCACCATCCTCTTCACCACCACCATCTTCACCACCACCACCATCCTCTTCACCACCACCATCCTCTTCACCACCACCACCATCTTCACCACCACCACCATCCTCTTCACCACCACCATCCTCTTCACCACCACCACCATCTTCACCACCACCACCATCTTCTTCACCACCACCATCCTCTTCACCACCACCATCTTCTTCACCACCACCATCTTCTTCACCACCACCATCTTCTTCACCACCCCCATTCCCCTCCCACCACCACCACGTGGACAGAATGAGTGAGGGGCTGAGTGGAAGGACCCTACGCAAGCTGCCCTTCATTGCGCATGCGCTCTACCTCCGCGTATGTCCTTCTTTCCAACCATTGTTGTTTTGTCTTTCCTTCTACTGTTTTGTATTACATTGTCTCGCGTTGTTTTGTTTTGTATTACATTGTCTCGCGTTGTTTTGTATTGTATTAAATTGTCTTGCGTTGTTTTGTATTGTATTACATTGTCTCGCGTTGTTTTGTATTGTATTACATTGTCTTGTATTGTCTTTTACTGTATTTGTCTTTCATTGTATTATGTGTTGCATTGCATTGCATTGGCCACCCACAGACGACCACCACCACACTGGTCTCCTTCTTGAAGGCCTTGCAACAGGCAGTGAAAAGGCACCAAAAGGAAGCCATTTGAAACTCCTCCCACTTCTTATTGAAACTCCTCCCACTTCTTATTGAAACTCCTCCCACTTCTTATTGAAACTCCTCCCACTTTGTTTTTTAATTCCTCCCTCTTTGTAATCAAATCCTTCCCAATTTTCCTCCTCCATGTATGTACAGTGTATGAAAGGTAATATTGTATGAATTCTGTACACACTTTTTTGCCAACATTTAAAATACTTACATTGGCTGAATTTCACTGTAGAAATATTACTTGTTGAACTGTATCGCATTGTTTTGTTTGTATTATATTGTATAAAATGTTATTATAGTGCATTGCATCTGCTCACCCACGTGTTGGATCATTCGGCTACTTACGTAATTCTGTTTCGCTACATCATTTGAAGGCGGCGTTAAGGCTACGCAGACGCAAACGTCACGTAGAAGATGACGCAGGTACGGCGTGTTTTTGTGTCTTTCTAACGTCATTTGCCTTTCTTTTAGGGTTCATTTTTACTCCGTTGGTCGATGCTTGTGTAAGAGCCTCTTCTGTCTTCCTCAGTGCTTCCGCAGTTTTAACTAGTTAGATTCCATTTATTTTGGAACACAGTGCCTGTTGGTTGATCTAATTGCCGTTATTACTTCCTCAGTCACGAATCGGTCTTTGAGCTCCACGGCGGGCTTGCTAAGCATTATGCTATATTATATTATGCCACAGGCGGGCTTGCTAAGCATTATGCTATATTATATTATGCCACAGGCGGGCTTGCTAAGCATTATGCTATATTATATTATGCCACAGGCGGGCTTGCTAAGCATTATGCTATATTATATTATGCCACAGGCGTGGAGAGTTGAAGAGCTTCATTGTATTTTCAGTCAAACATCAATAAATGTTGCAGACGTGAAACGACCCCCCCCCCTTGCGACCAAAAGTTAAACATCAAAACAAAGTTATTTGACACTCGATAACTCCCACAACTTTCTAATCACAACACGTTGTTCGTTGTCATTCACGATATACCACATCATCATCACATCATTTCATGCCATCAAACCTAATGTCATACCATCCCACGTCATGTCACGCCACCCTACATCATGTCATACAGTGATACAATGCTGTGTGCTCTGAAGTTTGAAAGCAGAAACAAAAAGTTTGAAATGAGTGCACAACTAAACAATAAGGCATCGAAAAGAAAGCGATGGGGATGATGATGATGAGGAGGAGGATGATGATGATGAGGATGATGATGATGATGATGATGATGATGAGGATGAATATGATGATGAATTTGATGATGATGAGGATGATGATGATGATGATGATGATGATGATGATGATGATGATGATGATGATGATGAGGAGGAGGAGGATGATGATGATGAGGATGATGATGATGATGATGATGATGAGGATGAATATGATGATGAATTTGATGATGATGAGGATGATGAGGATGATGATGATGATGATGAGGATGAATATGATGATGAATTTGATGATGATGAGGATGATGATGATGATGAGGAGGAGGAGGAGGATGATGATGATGAGGAGAAGGAGGAGAATGATGATGATGATGATGATGATGATGATGATGATGATGATGAATATGATGATGATGAGGATGAGGATAATGACGACGACGATTATAAAAGCAGTGCAATGAGGCACGAGAAAAGGAATAGAAAAGATTCGAAATTATTGGAAGGCGATTCAAAGCTTGGAAATTTTGCATTTTTGCCTTGTTCGCCACAAAACACCTCACGATTCAAGCCACAACGCCCCAGCACACCAGCCTTGCAACACAATATAAATATGATTGTTATTGTGGCAGTTCCGAAGCCACTGTGCGTTTACTTTTGTAAATGCAAAGAAAAAAAAACAATAAAACAACACCGACAAAGACAACAACACCAACAAAGACAACAACACCAACAAAGACAACAACACCAACAAAGACACAACAACACCAACAAAGACACAACAACACCAACAAAGACAACAACAACACCAACAAAGACAACAACACCAACTAAGACACAACAACACCAACAAAGACAACAACACCAACAAAGACACAACAACACCAACAAAGACAACAACAACACCAACAAACACAACAACACCAACAAACGCAAAAACACCAACTAAGACACAACAACACCAACAGAGACACAACAACACCAAAAACACAGACACAACACAACAATGGAACGTTTAGTCGTCAAGAGAGCTTCAAGGCACAGAGTAAAGTGGAGTTGCACTGAAAGTGAGTGATCGATGGTAACCTTGGAAATGGAGTGGAATTGTTTCTGGGTAATAAAAAACAAATACAAAAGAGAGGTGAAATGTATAATGATCAAAATATATCGAACGTGAACAAAACAGTTAATAAAAACATAGAACGTGAACAAAACAGTTAATAAAAACATAGAACGTGAACAAAACAGTTAATAAAAACATAGAACGTGAACAAAACAGTTAATAAAAACAGAACGTTAACAAAAACAAACATTGGAAAAAAATAATAAACATCAAAACATAAATAATAGAAAAAAACTAATGAGTAGAACAAAGAAAAATAAAACAAAGAACTGAAGGCATGGCCAGAAGTTAATCAGAAAACCATCCAACCTTTTTTCACATATGGTAGTCGTTCAAGACAACAAACTCCCAAACAATGAGCCTCACCACTCACACTGAACTCCTTTCACCCGCCACCTCTGCCACTTTTCCACCAAAGCCCTTTTTCCCTACCACACGTCACCACTCTTTCCCACCACACATCATGCCACAAAATTCTGTTAGAAATTTGAAAAAAACATTGTTGGAAAATCTAATTTTAAAAAAATTCGAACGTATACAAGCAGTATGCCTCAGCGATTGATGACAAAATGATTAGATTAGATTAAACAAATCAGATGAGTTCCACAGAGCCAAGTCCTCTACAAGAGCCATACAATAAGATCAATACATGGCAGAACATCAAAAGATTAGACTGAACCAAATGAAACACAGAGACGTTGTTCTTGTCTTTGAAAATTTTCTCAATAAAGATGAGACTCTCCAAAATTAAATTTAACAAGGGTGACATCTAGCGAATGGCGACAAACCATCGTAAGTGATGAAGCCATCGTTGTTGTGGTCAGCATCGTTCAGCAGATCTTCCAACTCCTCGCTCGTCAGCTGGCAGTTTATGTTTGACATCACGAAGCGTAATTCACTTCTGCGTGCGTGTGATCTGGTGCAGACACACGCGAACACACAAATACATACACACACATTTACAATTTCACACATTCACATACACCCCTTCTTACACACACAAACACACAACCTTCCATGCACACACAAACAAAAACATTCCCCCACACCTCTTCCACACTTTTCCTTTTTAAACCCCGCAAAACCACCGCAAACCATTAAAAACCACCACAAAACCACCGCAAACCATTAAAAACCACCACAAAACCACCATAAAACCCCAACTAAACCACCACAAAACCACCATAAAACCCCAACTAAACCACCACAAAACCACCATAAAACCCCAACTAAACCACCACAAAACCACCATAAAACCCCAACTAAACCCTCACAAATGAACATTCTCCCCAAAAAAACAACTTTTCACAACCCCCCTTCTCCCCCTCAAACTCACACATGTACTCTGCCTTCATTCATCTTGTCGAAGACTCTGAAGGCCTCCTTCACCTCTCCCGTCGAGTCCGTGTTCAGTATCTTCTTCGCCATCATGTCCAAAAACTCCACAAAGTCCACAGAGCCACTGCCTGTAAAATGTTGTTGCAGTCGTTGATGCTACTACTACTACTACTACTACTACTGCTACTACTACTACTACTACTACTACTACTACTACTACTACTACTACTACTACTACTACTACTACTACTACCCCTACCCCTACCACTACCACTACCACTACCACTACTACTACTACTACTACTACTACTACTACTACTACTACTACTACTACTACTACTACTACTACTACTACTACTACTACTACTACTACTACTACTACTACTACTACTACCACTACTACTACTACTACTACTACTACTACTACTACTACTACTACTACTTCTACTACTACCTCTTCTTCTTTTACTACCACCACCCACCATCAGCATCAACCTCATTGATCATATCCATCAGCTCTTGTTCTGTGGGGTTTTGCCCCAAAGACCTCATCACCATGCCTAGCTCCTGTGTTGTGTGGTGTGGTGTTGTGTGGTGTGGTGTGGTGTGGTGTGGTGTGGTGTGGTGTGGTGTGGTGTGGTGTGGTGTGGTGTGGTGTGGTGTGGTGTGGTGTATATTTTTTTTTAATGTTTGTGTTTTTTTTATTGTATGTTAAATTTTAATTGAATGTTTAATGTGTATCGTATGTTTAGTGTGTATTTTATGTTGAATTTTTATTGTTTTTTTTATTGCCTTGGACGGTTATTTGTATTTTTGTGTTGTAATGCATGTTCGAAGGAAGTGTCCAATGCCTTGCTGCTGATGGAACCACTGCCATCCTTGTCGAAAAGTTGGAAAGCCTCCTTGATCTCTGTGGGTGGATGTGTGGATGGATGGGTGACTATGTGGATGGATGGATGGATGGGTGGATGGATGGGTGACTATGTGGATGGATGGATGGATGGGTGGATGTGTGGATGGGTGGACGGATGGGTGACTATGTGGATGGATGGATGGATGGGTGGATGTGTGGATGGGTGGATGGATGGGTGAATGTGTGGATGGGTGACTATGTGGATGGATGGATGGATGGGTGAATGTGTGGATGGATGGATGGGTGAATGTGTGGATGTGTGGATGGGTGGATGGATGGGTGAATGTGTGGATGGATGGGTGAATGTGTGGATGGATGGATGGGTGAATGTGTGGATGGATGGATGGGTGAATGTGTGGATGGATGGATGGATGAATGTGTGGATGGATGGATGGGTGAATGTGTGGATGGATGGATGGGTGGATGGGTGAATGTGTGGATGTGTGGATGGATGGATGGGTGGATGTGTGGATGGGTGAATGTGTGGATGGGTGGATGGGTGAATGTGTGGATGGATGGGTGAATGTGTGGATGGATGGATGGGTGAATGTGTGGATGGATGGATGGGTGAATGTGTGGATGGATGGATGGGTGAATGTGTGGATGGATGGATGGGTGAATGTGGATGGATGGATGGGTGAATGTGTGGATGGATGGATGGGTGAATGGATGGGTAGATGGATGGGTGGATGAATGGGTGAATGGATGGGTGAAAGGATAGGTAAATGGTTGGGTGAATAGATGGGTGAATGGATGGATGGATGGATAGGTGGATGAATGGATAGATGGGTGGATGGATGGATGGATGGATGAATGGTAACGAATTGAGAAAAGATGATTAGATGAATAATTAGAAAATTAGTGAATGATTAAATAATATTCGCTTATGGAAGATTAAGTTAGATTAGATTGGAGTAGATAAGATTGAATTAAATTTGATTTGATTTGATTAGACTAGTTTAGATTAGATTAGTTTAGATTGGACTTTATCTGATTTGATTAGATTGGATTGAATTGGATTAGATTGGATTGGATTGGATTGGATTAGATTGGATTGGATTGGATTGGATTGGATTGAATTAGATTGGATTGGATTGGATTGAATTAGATTGGATTAGATTGGATTGGATTGTATTAGAGTGAGCAGTCACTGAGACATAGAGATGCATAGTAGCAGGAACCAATCAATAAGCTACGTGCTGAGGTGGGAGAGGTGGAGGAGTGTGAAGGATGGATGGAAGGGATGAAATGTTTAGAAGGGATGGAAAGATAAAGCAGGATGGAAAAAGGTAGAAAAATGGAAGTATGAAAAGTGAAAAAACAGAAAAAAATAAAAAAATGTAAAAGATAAATGAAAAAAAAGAATGGTAAAAAAGGATGGAAAACTGTTGAAGAAGTGATTATTCTGATTTCCATGGGAAAGAAGACAAGTGGAAAAAAAGAGGAAAACATTGAATAAAAGATGGAATGAATGGGGGAGGAATGGAGTGAAAGTTGAATGGGGGATTCTTGGGGGAGGAATGGAGTGAAAGTTGAATGGGGGATTCTTGGGGGAGGAATGGAGTGAAAGTTGAATGGGGGATTCTTGGGGGAGGAATGGAGTGAAAGTTGAATGGGGGATTCTTGGGGGAGGAATGGAGTGAAAGTTGAATGATAATCGAAAAAAAAAGAATTAAAAAGGATTGGGGGAAAGATGGCAAAGAAATAAAAGTTGAATAAACAGAAAGCAGATGAAAATATGAAGTAATGAATGGATACATGGAAGAATGAGTGAATGAATACATGGAGGAAGGGGTGAATGGAAGAATGTAGAAACGGATAAATGAATGGATGAATGAATGAATGAATGAAATAAGGAATGAATGGATTAATTAATAAATGAATGAATGAATGAATGAATGAATGAATGAATGAATGAATGAATGATTGATTGGATGAATGAATGAATTAATTAATTAATTAATTAATGAACGAATGAATGAATGAATGAATAAATGAATGAATGAATGAACGAATGAATGAATGAATGAATGAACGAATGAATTAATGAATTAATAAACGAATGAATGAATGAATGAATGAATGAACAAATGAATAAATGAATAAATGAATAAATGGATGAATGGATGAATGAATGAATGAATGAATGAATGAAT
>OX387258.1:4941245-4971245 GCA_947562095.1 Branchellion lobata | reverse complement strand
AGTATGTGTGTCACTGTGAATGTGAGTATGTGTGTCACTGTGCACGTGAGTGTGTGTGTCACTGTGCATGTGAGTATGTGTGTCACTGTGCACGTGAGTATGTGTGTCACTGTGCATGTGAGTATGTGTGTCAC
The DNA here is from genome assembly GCA_947562095.1 of Branchellion lobata. Classification (NCBI taxonomy): domain Eukaryota; kingdom Metazoa; phylum Annelida; class Clitellata; order Hirudinida; family Piscicolidae; genus Branchellion; species Branchellion lobata. The sequence continues at coordinate 4,971,111 of OX387258.1, read as the reverse complement.
TGTGCACGTGAGTATGTGTGTCACTGTGCACGTGAGTACGTGTCACTTTGCACGTGAGTACGTGTCACTTTGCACGTGAGTATGTGTGTCAATGTGCACGTGAGTATGTGTGTCACTGTGCACGTGAGTATGTGTGTCACTGTGCACGTGAGTATGTGTGTCACTGTGCATGTGAGTATGTGTGTCACTGTGCACGTGAGTATGTGTGTCACTGTGCACGTGAGTATGTGTGTCACTGTGCACGTGAGTATGTGTGTCAATGTGCATGTGAGTATGTGTGTCACTGTGCACGTGAGTATGTGTGTCACTGTGAATGTGAGTATGTGTGTCACTGTGCATGTGAGTATGTGTGTCACTGTGAATGTGAGTGTGTGTGTCACTGTGCACGTGAGTATGTGTGTCACTGTGCACGTGAGTATGTGTGTCACTGTGCACGTGAGTATGTGTGTCAATGTGCACGTGAGTATGTGTGTCACTGTGCACGTGAGTATGTGTGTCACTGTGCACGTGAGTATGTGTGTCACTGTGCACGTGAGTATGTGTGTCACTGTGCACGTGAGTATGTGTGTCACTGTGCACGTGAGTATGTGTGTCACTGTGCACGTGAGTATGTGTGTCACTGTGCACGTGAGTATGTGTGTCACTGTGCACGTGAGTATGTGTGTCACTGTGCACGTGAGTATGTGTGTCACTGTGCACGTGAGTATGTGTGTCACTGTGCACGTGAGTATGTGTGTCACTGTGCACGTGAGTATGTGTCACTGTGCACGTGAGTATGTGTCACTGTGCACGTGAGTGTGTCAATACCTTTTTATTTGTTTATTCAACAGAAACCTCCATCAGACGGATGTGTAAAGCCCCTGGTTGCTTGGTTTGGTCCTTCACAAATTAAACTTATTATTATTCTCATTATTATTATTACCAAATTTTTTATTGTTTTTATTAATTTTCATGATGTATCCAATTCAGTTTGAATGTTGTTATTCTCACAACGTCGCTCGTATGGGTCTTCAACGTCCCTACTCACCCATCCTTCTCACCTTCCTTGCCGAATAACCTAAGCTCTTTTGCATTCTAATCTAATCTAATCTAATCTAAGCTAATCTAATCTAATCTAATCTAATCTAATCTAATCTAATCTAATCTAATCTAATCTAATCTAATCTAATCTAATCTAATCTAATCTAATCTAATCTAATCTAATCTAATCTAATCTAATCTAATCTAATCTAATCTAATCTAATCTAATCTAATCTAATCTAATCTAATCTAATCTAATCTAATCTAATCTAATCTAATCTAATCTAATCTAATCTAATCTAATCTAATCTAACCTAATCTAATCTAATCTAATCCTATTTAATTAATTTAATTTAACTTAATTTAATTTAATCTAATCTAATCCTATTTAATTTAATTTAATTTACTTTAACTTAATTTAATTTAATTTAATTTAATTTAATTTAATTTAATTTACTTTACTCCCAGGTGAAAAATATTTTTTTCATAACTTGGTAAAACCCCGAGAAGGACTATTTTCCCCTATTTGTCCGAGTAAATTGGGTGCAGTTAGTTTTAAATGGGTTTAATTGAGTTTAATTGAGTTTAATTTGGTTTAATTGGATGTGACTGGGTTTAATTGAGTTTAAGTGGGCTTGATTAGGTTCAATCGGGTTAAATTGAGTTAAATTGAGTTAAATTAGGTTTAATTGGGTTCAATTAAACTTAATAAATTAAGTATAAATACAAATTTTAAATAATCGCTTAATTGTTCAGTAATATTACACATTAACGAATGTCACAGTAAACAAACGGAAGTAGTAACGCCATTCAAACAATCAACAACAAGTAACTGAAAAAAAGAAAAAAAAACTAATAAAATTGCAAAAAATTATGAAAAAAAGAATTAAAAATAATAATGAAAATAATATTAATAAAAACATGAAAAAAAATAAGAAATATCACCCATAATAAATATTCTGTCATGCCTCAATCGTCTCAGTTGTCATTTCTTCTCCTTTGTTATGCTTTTTTGTTGTTATTGCGATACAATACAATACAATACAAAAACGGATATTATTATAGTGGCATTAACCCCGTAGGGCTTGAGACCAGAAGTTGTTGCTTTTTGTTATGTTTGTTGTTTTTTGCTGTTATAATTTTGTTATCTTTGATTTTAATGTTTGTATTTCCTTATTTTTCCATTATATCTTTATTTTATTATTGTTTGTTATCTTTATTACACGCCACCCACATAACATCCCTTTCTTCCACGCCCAATCCCATCATAGCCTTCCTTCCACACCAGTTCCCATCATAGCCACCACAGATTACACCAGTTCCCATCATAGCCACCACAGATTACACCAGTTCCCATCATAGCCACCACAGATCACACCAGTTCCCATCATAGCCACCACAGATCACACCAGGTCTTGAATATCAGAGCCTGCATCATGAGAATGAAATTCCTCCCACACCACTCCCGTCTTCTCAACTACCACCATCCACACCATCTTCTTCCCCATCAGCATTCCCACTTTCACCACCCCCATTCACACTACTTCCACCACCACCACCATCACCATCACCATCATCACCATCTTCTTCATCACCATCTTTCTCACCATCTTCACCATCACCATCACCATCATCACCATCTTCTTCATCACCATCTTTCTCACCATCTTCACCATCACCACTATCAGAGCTTGAAGCTTGCCTTGATTTTTCTTTTTCCAACTTCTTCATTTCCTTCAGGGCGTCATTCAGTTGAGTTTCCAGGTTGTTGACGATGTTGTTGACCTCGGAAAAACTCTTCATGAGCTGTTGGTTGTTTTTCCTTCTCACCTGTTGCCTTTTCAGCTGCGAATTCTTGTCCACCCCATGCATCATCATGTACATCCTGCAGTCGTTCGTCATAAAAGGCAGACGTATGTTGGTCACTATGGGAACGGCTTCTGCGCCAAAAAGGTTTTTGTTCTGGTTGAGTGCCTTTCTTTGCAGCCTCTGCAGCTCTTGTTCACACTTGAGCAACTCATGACGGATGACCTCTGTGTGACACGCATTGTCGTCTGCATCTTTGTCAGTAATGCTCCTCGTTGAATGGTGCTCCATCAGCCTGTTTGTGGACAACTCTTTTGCAGGAAGCTTTTTCCTTCTCCGTCCTTTCCTGCACTTCATCCACAGCTGGAATATCTCGAACTTGTCAGGACATCTACCCACTTGTTTGTCTGCTTGTTCGCCTGTTTGTCTGTCTGCTTGTCCGCCTGTTTGTCCGTCTACTTGTCCGCCTGTTTGTCCGTTTGCTTGTCCGTTCGCTTGTCCGTTTGCTTGTCCGTTTGCTTGTCCGTTTGCTTGTCCTTTTGCTTGTTGGTTCACGCACACCTGCTTTGATCGCTTGGCACGCTTATCGTCAGCCCACCAGTCGATCTTTTCCCCACAACAGCCCCGCCACGAACATACGGGCTTTATCGACGTCATGTCGGCTATAGTGTCTGTGGAAAGCTGGCTGAAGTTGGAGGATGCCATCCCCAGCTTGCGGTCTTGATACATGTTGATGACGTCTTTGATGTGACAAGTGAGGTCAATTTCCTGGTCCTCTTCTAACGTTACTCTGCTCACCACACCACTCTTGCCCGTTCCACCACTAGGCTTGCTCACTGTGGGATTATTCATCACAACATCACTCTTGAAAGCACCACTTTTCACTGTTTCGGCACTACTAACACCGCTTTTTCCAGTTGATCTGAAGCTGAAACCACTTTTGTTTGAGATTCCTTGCTCAACGCCACCACAATCACAATCACAACTACCACCACCACCACCACCACCACCGCCACCACCACCACCACCGCCACCGCCACTGCCACCGCCACTGCCGCCACTAACAACACTTTTGAGATTAGTTTTTCGAGTTTTTACACTCATCACATCACTTTTGCCTGTATTTCCTAGCCCAACACCAACACCACCACCACTCTTAAGACTACCTTTTCTCGTTGTTTTGACACTAATATCACCACTCTTGCTTGTAATCCTTTGCTCATCTTTACCACAATTACAATCACAACCCCCACTTCTACCGCCACCACCACCAACACTACCAAAACCACCACTACCACTACCCCCACCTCCACCACTGGCCACTCCTTCCACAGCCCCAGACTTGACTGCACCAACGTTGTTTTTGTTGTTCTTGTGAACTGAAGTATTGAAGACGAAGAGTTTCCTGCAGGCACTACGACACTTATTTTTTTTCCTCCACACCTCCATGTACTCATTCAGACTGGTGTTCTCAAACTCCGAGGGCTTGCTGGCGTGGCCGCTGATGGCTTTTGTGGACTTGTCTTTCAGCAGACACTTGCTGAGCTCTTGCTCTTCTTCCTCCTCTTTCTTCTTCTTTTTCCTTCTTTCTTGGTTATCCTGGTTTTCATTTTCTTCATTCCCTTCTTTTTCCTGGTTTTCTTTTCCTATCTCTTGATCCTCTTCTTCCTCCATCTTGACTGTAGCTTCATCCTCTCCATCAAACTCATCAGTCTCCACTCCAAAATTCTTGCCATGTGTTTTTGTCGACTTAACCACGTGATTATCCCAACTAAACCCACCCTCCTCCCCCTTACCCTCTTTCTCTTCTCCCTCCTTCTTCCCTCCCATCACTTCTTTGCAAATAGCACACACCTTCGATGATAGCGATGACTGAGTTCCCAGCTTGCTCTTTTTGCGGTTCTGGGGCAAAGAACCCAGTTTGCTGCCTGGAAACCTCGCCTTGATGCAAGCCCTACAACGAGCCAGATTCGGTGTTGGTTTGTAGCATCTATCTTTCAATTCGATCAGCTTTTCCATTTTTTTGTTTGTTTAGAAGTTTTATTAAATCGATGAAAGTAGGTGTTAGGCGATTGAAAAGACGGATCGTGTTGTTTATGTGCTTGGAGGGGTTGTTGACATTATACGTCACCACCAAAATAGTGTTGTGCGTGAAGCCTTTTAGGTAAATCTCACTTTCACTCATCCATTACATTCAGCTGGTCATATCAAAAAGTTAACTCCACTTTATCAAGTAGTTTCAAATTCTTCGTCCAAAAAAGATTATTTGGAAACAACAAAATGTTTTTTTCAATTAATTCTGTTAAATATGCACTATTTTCTTAATATCACTAATAGTACCATTCAAATCGTATAAATTGCGCTATATAAATGGATTACAGTACATAGTGAATTGCATATTGGGAAAAGATTGGGAGAAGCGACTGTGACGAATGAAGCAGTGCGGTGGAGACGATAAAAATGCAGCAGTGATCGGATGTATTGGGACTTGAAGCAATACTGCTTTGCTTTCTTCCTTTGCGCTTCATAACTAAGAGTCTGAGCCACGAATGAGTATCATCGATGTACCATTGCATCCAGGCACCATCCATGCACGCATCAGTAAGATGTTGGTTGTTGAGAAATGTGGTGTTGGTGGCAGGTTCTTCAAAATTGAGTTCGAAAGAAGCAGCGATGATGTGGTGTTTGTTGAGCGTTTAACGTTTTTGTGGAAAAAGAAATAACAGCGCTACATAATTTTTTTGATTAGATTGGAATGAGTAGCTGAGTTGTTGCTGTTGAAGTTGTTGTTGATGTTTTTGTTGATGTTGTTGTTGATGTTGTTGTTGATGTTGTTGTTGATGTTGTTGTTGAGGTTGTTGTTGATGTTGTTGTTGAGGTTGTTGTTGAGGTTGTTGTTGATGTTGTTGTTGAGGTTGTTGTTGATGTTGTTGTTGATGTTGTTGTTGATGTTGTTGTTGAGGTTGTTTTTGTTGTTCAAAAGGTGGTGGAAACAGCTCAAAATCCTAGTTCTTCCAACAAACCTGCTGGCTCCTCTTGCTCCTGTGTTGTTGTTTGTGTTGTTGCTGTTGCTTGTGTTGTTTTTGTTTGTGTTGTTGTTGTTTGTGTTGTTGTTTGTGTTGTTGTTGTTTGTGTTGTTGTTTTTGTTGTTGTTTGTGTTGTTGTTGTTTGTGTTGTTGCTGTTGCTTGTGTTGTTGTTGTTTGTGTTGTTGTTGTTTGTGTTGTTGTTGTTTGTGTTGTTGTTGCTTGTGTTGTTGTTTGTGTTGTTGGTGTTTGTGTTGTTGTTGTTTGTGCCGTGTTGTTTTTGTTGCTTGTGTTTTTTTTTGTTGCTTGTGTTGTTGTTTTTGCCAATTGTGCTGGGTTGTTTTTTGTGTTGTTGTTGGTTTTGTTTTTGATGTTTTTGTTTTTGATGTTGTTTATGTTTTTGATTTTGTTTATGTTTTTGATGTTGTTTATGTTTTTGATGTTGTTTATGTTTTCGTAGTTGGTGTTGTTGTTGCTCTTTTCGATGGTTTACAAAAAAGAGCTGACACACATCCACACACATCCACACACACGCACACACAAGCGTCCTCTACACAAAGAAACCTCTTCTACCCCACAAACAACCCCTCCTTCACAAACAAACCCCTCACAAACAACTCTTCCAAACAACCCACCCTCCTTCCCCCACAAACAACCCTTCCAAACAACCCACCCTCCTTCCCCCACAAACAACCCTTCCAAACAACCCACCCTCCTTCCCCCACAAACAACCCTTCCAAACAACCCACCCTCCTTCCTCCACAAACAACCCATCACCCCCAAACAGCCCCCTTCCCAAACAACCCCCCTAAACAACCCCTCTAAAAAACCCTCTTAAAAGCCCAACCCTCCCCCCCTCCAAACAACCTCCCCACCTCCTGGATGAGGTCCATCTGATGGATGGCTGAAACTACGGTCTTCATACTCGACTCTTGTACCTCCCCCCCCAGCATGTACTCGTCCAAGATGTGGTGAGCCTTTTCAAAATTGAACACTATGTCCAACTCACACACCTGGTGGTTTTTTGGAAACGCTTTTTTGGAATTTTTTGCTGGTTTTTTAAGGGTTTTTTGTGGGTTTTTTCGGGTTTTATCAAAAGTTTTTGTGGGGTTTTTGAAAGGTTTTTAGAGGTATTTGTGGGGTTTTTGAAAGGTTTTTAGAGGTATTTGTGGGGTTTATGAAAGGTTTTTAGAGGTATTTGTGGGGTTTATGAAAGGTTTTTAGAGGTATTTGTGGGGTTTTTGAAAGGTTTTTAGAGGTATTTGTGGGGTTTTTGAAAGGTTTTTAGAGGTATTTGTGGGGTTTTTGAAAGGTTTTTAGAGGTATTTGTGGGGTTTTTGAAAGGTTTTTAGAGGTATTTGTGGGGCTTATGAAAGGTTTTTAGAGGTATTTGTGGGGTTTTTGAAAGGTTTTTAGAGGTATTTGTGGGGTTTATGAAAGGTTTTTAGAGGTTTTTGTGGGGTTTTTGAAAGGTTTTTAGAGGTATTTGTGGGGTTTATGAAAGGTTTTTAGAGGTATTTGTGGGGTTTTTGAAAGGTTTTTAGAGGTATTTGTGGGGTTTTTGAAAGGTTTTTAGAGGTATTTGTGGGGTTTTTGAAAGGTTTTTAGAGGTATTTGTGGGGTTTTTGAAAGGTTTTTAGAGGTATTTGTGGGGCTTATGAAAGGTTTTTAGAGGTATTTGTGGGGTTTTTGAAAGGTTTTTAGAGGTATTTGTGGGGTTTATGAAAGGTTTTTAGAGGTTTTTGTGGGGTTTTTGAAAGGTTTTTAGAGGTATTTGTGGGGTTTATGAAAGGTTTTTAGAGGTATTTGTGGGGTTTATGAAAGGTTTTTAGAGGTATTTGTGGGGTTTTTGAAAGGTTTTTAGAGGTATTTGTGGGGTTTTTGAAAGGTTTTTAGAGGTATTTGTGGGGTTTTTGAAAGGTTTTTAGAGGTATTTGTGGGGTTTATGAAAGGTTTTTAGAGGTATTTGTGGGGTTTTTGAAAGGTTTTTAGAGGTATTTGTGGGGTTTATGAAAAGATTTCGTGGGGTTTTTGTGGGGTTTTTGTGGGGTTTTTGTGGGGTTTTGGTGGGGTTTTTGTGGGGTTTTTGAGGGGGTTTTGATGGGTTTTTTAGAGGCCTTTGTGAGGTTTTTGAGGGGTTTTTAAGGGGTTTTTGTGGGGTTTTTGTGGGGTTTTTGTGGGGTTTTTGTGGGGTTTTTGTGGGGTTTTTGAGGGGTTTTTGAGAAGTTTTTTAGAGGTCTTTGTGAGGTTTTTGAGGGGTTTTTGTGGGGTTTTTGAGGGGTCCTTGTGGGGTTTTTGAGGGGTTTTTGATGGGTTTTTTAGAGGTCTTTGTGATGTTTTTGAGGGGTTTTTGTGGGGTTTTTGAGAGTTTTTGATGGGTTTTTCAGAGGTCTTTGTGAGGTTTTTGAGGGGTTTTTGTGGGGTTTTTGAGGGGTTTTTGTGGGGTTTTTGTGGGGTTTTTGTGGGGTTTTTGAGGGGTTTTTAAGGGGTTTTTGAGGGGTTTTTGAGGGATTTTGTTAATGAGTTCATAGTGACTTTGTGTTGCTTGTGGATATACTTTTGTGGTGGCTTAGGTTTTATTTTGTTGATAAAGGTTGTCATGAGAATGGTGGTGATGCCATCATCGTCATCATCATCACACCACACCACACCACACTACACCACACCACACCACACCACACCACACCACACCACATCACACCACACCACACCACACCACACCACACCACACCACACCACACCACACCACACCACAGCACAGCACACCACACCACACCACACCACACCACACTACACCACACTACACCACACCACACTGCAGCCCACCACACCACACCACACCACACCACACCACACCACACCACACCACACCACACCACAGCACAGCACACCACATTAAACCACACCACAACACACCACACCACACCACACCACACCACACCACATCACACCACACCACATCACACCACACCACACCACACCACAGCACACCACATTACACCACATCACATCACACCACACCACACCACACCACACCACACCACATCATACCCCACCGCACCACACCAGACCACACCACACCACACCACACCACACCACACCACAGCACACCACATTACACCACACCCCATCACACCACACCACACCGCACCACACCACACCACACCACACCACACCACATTACACCACACCACATTACACCACACCACATCACACCACACCACATCACACCACACCACACCACACCACACCACACCACACCACACCACACCACAGCACACCACATTACACCACACCACATCACACCACACCACACCACACCACACTACAGCCCACCACACCACACCACACCACACCGCACCACACCACACCACACCACAGCACACCACATTACACCACACCACATCACACCACACCACACCACACCACACTACAGCCCACCACACCACACCACACCACACCGCACCACACCACACCACACCACAGCACACCACATTACACCACACCACATCACACCACACCACACCACACCACACCACACCACACCACACCACACCACATCACACCAGACCACACCACACCACACCAGACCACACCACACCACACCACACCACACCACACCACACCACACCACACCACACCAGACCACACCACACCACACCACACCACACCACACCACACCACACCACACCACACCACACCACACCACAGCACATCACACCACACCACACCACACCACACCAGACCACACCACACCACACCACACCACACCACACCACACCACACCACACCACACCACACCACACCACACCACACCACACCACACCACACCACAGCACATCACACCACACCACACCACACCACACCAGACCACACCACACCACACCACACCACACCACACCACACCACACCACACCACACCACACCACACCACAGCACATCACACCACACCACACCACACCACACCAGACCACACCACACCACACCACACCACACCACACCACACCACACCACACCACACCACACCACACCACACCACATCACACCAGACCACACCACACCACACCAGACCACACCACACCACACCACACCACACCACACCACACCACACCACACCACACCAGACCACACCACACCACACCACACCACACCACACCACACCACACCACACCACACCACACCACAGCACATCACACCACACCACACCACACCACACCAGACCACACCACACCACACCACACCACACCACACCACATCACACCACCCCACCAACGTTTCCAAAGTACTTATCCAGCAGCTCCACGTAGCGGTGTATCACCTCCAGCACCAGCAGCTCGTTGTCCTCAGGGGCCACCAGACAGCTGAAGAAGAGCGAGGCGTATCTGTGGTAGACATTGCTTGTGGACCAATGTTGCAAAAATAATGTTGTAGACATTTGTGGACCAATGTTGCAAAAATAATGTTGTGGACGTTTGTGAACTAATGTTGCAAAATAATGTTGTGGACGTTTGTGAACTAATGTTGCAAAATAATGTTGTGGACGTTTGTAGACTAATGTTGCAAAATAATGTTGTGGACGTTTGTAGACTAATGTTGCAAAATAATTTTGTGGACGTTTGTAGACTAATGTTGTAGACGCCCTCAGACTAATGATGTAGACTTATGTCATAGAATGATTTCACCAATCAATGTTGCAGACTAATGTTGTAAAGAATTTAGAAATAGCTTGGAAGTGAAGTTGCTGGAATGAAGGGCCCTCTGGTACTTTCAAACTACTCTCTAACTTACTCTTCAAACAATTTTGATAATTAAAAAAACAAATGCCTTAATTTCTCAATTAAGCTCAATTTTCAATTTTTTATTTCAAAATTCACTTTTAATCAATCGTTTTTTAATTCAGAAGTTCACTTTTTGCTTGAGTATATAATTAATTTTGCTAAAAACTCCCTTCCAATCAAGCAAGTAACTAATTAATTAATATCTTTCTTTATTTATTTATTTATTTATTTATTTATTTATTTATTTATTTATTTATTCATTCATTTATTTATTTATTTATTTATTCATTCATTTATTTATTTATTCATTTATTTATTTATTCATTCATTAGCATGTGAAGGACTTCTCTTCTTAATTAACTTCTCAATTATTTATTTATTTATTTAATTAGCAAATGTAGGGAGTTTGCTTCTCAATGAGTTAATTAAATAATTACTTAATTACTTAATTACCTAAATAATTAAATAATTAAATAATTAAATAAATAAGTAATTAGAAAGTTCACTTTTTGTAGACCACTTTGTAGTCCTTGTACTCGAGGAAGTTGGAGAGCTTGAGCTTGCGGGGCAGGATCAACTGCATGGTCTCTCGAGTCATCTTGCGCTTGAGCTTGTCGTTGAGAGGAATGTACCTGTGGTTGCATGTGTCTGTGTTATTGTATGTACCTGTGGTTGCATGTGTCTGTGTTATTGTATGTACCTGGGGTTATATGTGTCTGTGTAATTGTATGTATTTGTGGTTGTATGTGTCTGTGTTATTGTATTTATTTGTAGTTCTATGTGTCTGTGTTTCTGTATGTACCTGTGGTTGTATGTGATTTTTTTATTGTATGTACCTGTGGTTGTGTGTGTCTGTGTTATTGTGTGTACTTGTGGATGTATGTGTCTGTGTTATTGTATGTACTTGAACTTGTCTATTTTTTTAAATGTTTGTTTGTTTATTGTGTAGGTTTCTTCAATCTTAGCCTGGTTTCAGCTTCATGCATTAAACTTCCCATGCAAGCACTCTCACGGGAATCATTTCCTAGAGGTGAATCAAAACCCACCGACTCATTTTATTACCACCACCTTCACCATCACAACCGCCACCACCACAGTCACTACCACTCCAGCCACTACCGTCACAGCCACTACCACCATAGTCATCATCAGAGCCACCGCCACTGCCATCATCACAACCATCACCACCACAGCCACTACCCCTGCAGCCACTATCACAGCCGCCGCCACAGCCACCACCACCACCACAGCCACCCACCATTTTTGCAGTCTTAGCTTTCCTTGACTGCTGAAGAGAGTTATACTGTAGATCTGCATTTAAAAGACGCTATTACTCCAACAACTCTTTCAATCTAACATTTCTAAAAGTTAATTTAATTCAATCGTATTGAATCGTTTTTATAGTGCTTTGGACTTCAAAAGCCTCACCAAAGTGAAGATGGCTTACCATTCTTATGTGCTGCCAACCACCACAACGACGGTTTATACAATCAAAATCGAGTTTGCCAGTTGAAAAGATTATTAACTAATAATATTGTATCAACAAGTTGAATTTAATTCAATTTCGATGGCTTGAAGTTCAATGTTTGAATTCATTATTTTTCATTCTTATTTTCAGCCAATTATATGTTTATCGCACGTGGTATTTTTGTGATGTTTGTGATGGTGGTTTGTTGTGATGTTTGTGATGGTGGTTCGTTGTGGTGTTTGTGATGGTGGTTTGTTGTGGTGTTGTGATGGTGGTTTGTTGTGGTGTTTGTGATGGTGGTTTGTTGTGGTGTTTGTGATGGTGGTTTGTTGTGGTGTTGTGATGGTGGTTTGTTGTGGTGTTGTGATGGTGGTTTGTTGTGGTGTTGTGATGGTGGTTTGTTGTGGTGTTGTGATGGTGGTTTGTTGTGGTGTTTGTGATGGTGGTTTGTTGTGGTGTTGTGATGGTGGTTTGTTGTGGTGTTTGTGATGGTGGTTTGTTGTGGTGGTGGTTTGTTGTGGTGGTGGTTTGTTGTGGTGGTAGTTTCAGAGCGTCTACAGTGCGGATGACGAAGGACGTTTCAGTGCTTGAAGAAGTCAAAATGACTTTGAAATACCGCAATTACAATTTAAAAGACGTCACAAGGTAGCTTTTGCGATCCACTTTCAATCCGGCTAACAACTTATGCAAACTTTTACCGAGTCATCAAACATTATACTCAGGCCACTTCGAAACGTTATCAGTGTCCACAAGAGCTCTATAGTGGTGTGGCGTTATCTTTAATGAATCTTCACCCCTTCTATGTACATACAAAATCTATATATATATATATAATAGCGCAGCTGTGAAATACTCTTTCTGCATTTATGGCCTTGATTGTCTTGCTGTGTCAGCGATGAGTTGCTATAGGAATCACATGAGGGTGCGACTAACGGCAGACACCTTGGCTCAGGTGAAAGCAATCAGCTGTGAAAGCAAAAGAGAGTCCAGTGTAGGGTTGTTTGTCTATGTGAATGCATTTATTTATCTATGCAATTTATTTTATTATCTGTTCAAATCATTTTGTCCGAATTATTAAACATGTTATTTGTCTATATTTTCAATAATTCCGCAATAAAATAATTAATGGAACAAGTTTAAAGAACTTAATTTCAATCTTTCATCACTCAAATTAAAAAAAATATAACTGTTTGTTATTTCAAAATCATAAAAAGCGTATGAAAGTCGGCAGTTAAGTCCAATCTTTCTTCTCCGCCTTCTTCCTCTCTCCTTCATCATCATCATCATCATCATCCTCTTCATCCTCATCATCCTCATCCTCTTCATCCTCATCATCATCCTCATCATCATCATCATCATCATCATCATCATCATCATCATCATCATCATCATCATCATCATCATCTTCATCCTCATCATCCTAATCCTCATCATCATCATCTTCATTCTCATCATCAGCATCATCATCATCATCATCATCATCATCATCATCATCATCATCATCATCATCATCATAATCATCATCATCATCATCATCTTCATCATCATCATCATCTTCATCATCATCATCATCATCATCATCATTATTATTATTATTATTATTATTATTATTATTATTATTATTATTATTATTATTATTATTATTATTATTATTATTATTATTAATATTATTATTATTATTATTATTATTATTATTATTATTATTATTATTATTATTATTATTATTATTATTATTATTATTATTATTTGTATTATTATTATTATTGTTGTTGTTATTATTATCATCATCATCATCGTCATGTTCAACATCATCAGCATCATCATCATCATCATCATCATCATCATCATCATCATCATCATCATCATCCTCATCATCATCATCATCATCATCATCATCATCATCATCATCATCATCATCATCATCATCATCATCATCATCATCATCATCATCATCATCATCATCATCATCATCATCATCATCATCATCATCATCATCATCATCATCATCATCATCATCATCATCATCATCATCATCATCATCATCATCATCATCATCATCATCATCATCATCATCATCATCATCATCATCATCATCATCATCATCATCATCATCATCATCATCATCATCATCATCATCATCATCATCATCATCATCATCATCATCATCATCATCATCATCATCATCATCATCATCATCATCATCATCATCATCATCATCATCATCATCATCTTCGCTACCATTGTTCAACTTCAAGCTTTCAAACAAGTGCTGGGAGGCATAGCGACGGTTGTCATGGCATCGAGGGGTCCTCGGAGTCTGCTGGCGAGCTGGAGGTCGCGAGTTTTTTTTTATTTAAAAAAAAAATAGTAAAAACGATTCATCGCTTGACTCAATTTTTAAAAAATCGACCTAAAATTGAGCATAAGTTAAAAGTAAGCGAGATAACAAGTTTTGACGACTTACTTTTCAAATCCCAACATTTTATACAAACAAAATTTTAGATAAGTGAGTATAAAATCTCTGCAATTGATTCTTCACCAAACTTTGATTTTCGGTTTGATTCAAATTATAAATTTCTTCGGCATTTCCTTGAGCTCTTCTTCCGCTAAACTAATAAAGTCCTTCAGATAATTTCCATAGGCTGACCAACAAGCAAAGGCTTTTTACAAAACAAAGGGTGTGAGGCATTTGCTGTCTTTTTTAACAACTATTAAAAAAAGTGATAGGGTGGTTAATATTTCAACAAAAACGAAATTTCTCATAAAGATTTAAAACAAATGGAATTTTTTCTTCTCGAGAGGATGAAAAAGGAAGTGTCAACAGCAAAAACGGCAGTTCAAGGCGATAGCGCCACCATGACCACACTGTCTCCCCTCACCAACACCTTCAACAGGTGCCTCTGCAAATAAACATGCCCCTCTATCGTCTGAACAGTCCTTTCACGCACATCCCTGTCGCTAGGCAAGTGTATCGTGTCGTTGGAAACGACTGTTTCAGTCTCTTTTTTTTTCGTTTTTTTTCTGTTTTTTTTGTTTATTTTTCTCATCAACAAGGGGTTGATGTACACTTCGTCAACATCCTCCATTGCCTGAATGAAGAAAAAATCATACATTGACATACTATTTTAATGTTCTTTTATGAATGAAAACTGAAATTGGAAAAATTAAAGTTTATTACTAGCAATTCTTTGGAATTAGCTTTCAATTTTGGGAAAAAAACGAAGAGAAAAGAACCAAATTGAAATGTTTGTCGAATGCTACAACGAAGCCTGTGCAAATGGATCTGATTGGTGGGTAAATTAAAAACATGAGATTGGTTGTTGAATGAGGACATAGGATTGGTGGAAGTTGTGATGAAGAAAAATGATTGGTGGAAGTTATGATGATGGAAGATGATTGGTGCATAGTTTTAAATATCAACCACCATCATCAACCACCTGACATAATATGCACTGCGCATCCACACCTTTATCCTCATCTTCTCACACACTGCCCGGTGCAACAGACTCAATGGACCTTGGGTGGGTGCTGTGGAGTGGTGGTGGAGTGGTCTGTGTGGGGTGGTGGTGAAGTGGTCTGTGTGGAGTGGTGGTGGAGTGGTCTGTGTGGGGTGGTGGTGAAGTGGTCTGTGTGGGGTGGTGGTGAAGTGGTCTGTGTGGAGTGGTGGTGAAGTGGTCTGTGTGGGGTGGTGGTGAAGTGGTCTGTGTGGGGTGGTGGTGGAGTGGTCTGTGTGGGGTGGTGGTGAAGTGGTCTGTGTGGAGTGGTGGTGAAGTGGTCTGTGTGGGGTGGTGGTGAAGTGGTCTGTGTGGGGTGGTGGTGAAGTGGTCTGTGTGGGGTGGTGGTGAAGTGGTCTGTGTGGAGTGGTGGTGAAGTGGTCTGTGTGGGGTGGTGGTGAAGTGGTCTGTGTGGGGTGGTGGTGAAGTGGTCTGTGTGGGATGGTGGTGGAGTGGTCTGTGTGGAGTGGGATAGTGGAGTTGTCTGTATGGAGTAGTGGTAGAGTGGTGGTGGAGTGGGGTGTGTGAAGATGGTGGTGAAGATAGATAACATGGTTGTATGGGTGCTGTTGTGGTGGTGCGAATAAAATTATGTGGAATAAAAAAGCCTATTGAGAATGAGAATGAATGATTAAAGATTAAAAGAATGATTGGAATTACTCTTTGATAGGACATCCCGTTGCTTCTTCCGTTTACTTTTAACCAATGGAACATCCTCCACTCGAAAAGAACTTGTTGTTGCTTCTGATGATTCTAAAAAAAGAAAATTGAAAAATACTCGAAATGTGGAAAATTCACACTAAAAAGAACTTCATTTGAGAATTAATTTAGTATTTTGTGCAATCACGATTGGCAAAGCTAGTTTCACGCAAACAAAAAAATAATAAAATTTGGAATTGTTCAAATAATTAGATAAGCAAACACTAAAATCAAATTTAAACTGTTGAGCTGACGGGAACAACCACCCAAACCTCCTGCTTTCATCAGTTCGAACAGGTTCTTGAATTTACTTTTAGGTTAAGTTGCAGCGATGGGCTTTAAGTTAAAACTTCACTGATGTTTTTTCTTGAAAAAAAATAAAAAAAACATTGCTGATAAACCTTTAAAAAAATTAATTTTTGGTTTGAAATTATAACCACTCAAAATATTAAATAAGAAAAAAAGTGACCCACGTGGATACCGAAATTTTAAAACGAACAACCTGTGTAATTTATTCTGATTCAAAATTATTTTTTTCAATACCAAAAATGAAATGAAATAAATAATCAACTAAATGGGCAAACATTGAATAGAAATGAGATTAGTAAATAGGGTTGACGAAATAAAATTTGATTGAATGAATAAATGATCAAATAAATGAGCCAAATAGTTGAGAATTATCAAAAAATAATTAACTGAACAAATAAACAAGCAGATAAACGAATAGAAGATTGAAAAGCTATTTGATTAGATGCGTCTGGTGCGTTTGCCGGTTGAGGTAGGAGTGGTCATGTAATCATCAGAGTGGTTCAAGGTGTTCTGGAAGCTTTGACGAGTTCTTTTGCGGCCCTCTCCTCGACCCCCACCACCAGCACCAGCATTGGCAGTAGCAACACCAGGTGTTGTATTCATCTTGACAGCAGCGGTAGTAGGGGCGGTTGATGTTTCGAAGAGTGTGTGAGGAGTGGTGGTAGAAACCTCTTCGGGTTTAGCATCAACATCTTTCAGTTCAGAGAAGGAGGAGGACGAAGACGATGATAAAATTTGAGACATGCCTTTTGGGAAAGATGTCTTGGTGGGTGGTTTGAAGGTGGATGTGAGTGTAGTCTGTGTTTTGATGCTGAAGGCACCGGGGAAGGTTTTGCAGACGAGGTGCTTGTACTCCTCATGCGGCAACTCAAAGTCTACCTTCTTCTCACTCCGATGACACCGCTCTGAGTCATTCTGTAGAAAGATAGTTAACAATGCATCAGGTTATAAGATAATAATGAACAAAAATTGAAAAATAAGTAATCCTATTTGTAAAGTAATTTACATTTAAAAATGGTAAAAAAAAAGGCACAAAAAAATGGAAAAGGAATAAAAAAATTTAAAAAAGAATTATTGAGTGAGTGAATTATTGAGTGAGTGAATTATTGAGTGAGTGAATTATTGAGTGAGTGAATTATTGAGTGAGTGAATTATTGAGTGAGTGAATTATTGAGTGAGTGAATTATTGAGTGAGTGAATTATTGAGTGAGTGAATTATTGAGTGAGTGAATTATTGAGTGAGTGAATTATTGAGTGAGTGAATTATTGAGTGAGTGAATTATTGAGTGAGTGAAGGATGAGAGGACCAGTGCGGTGATGTTTTAAAGGGAGTTGAGATAGTGCCGGATGTTGGCGATGGAGACACAGAAGTTGGTGCAGTTATTTAACTTGTTGTGGATCAACAACATCTGGAAGTGCCTGTGCAAACCTGTGGTGGGAGGCGGAGTGAGTTGTGGATAAAATGAATGACTTGTTGTTTGATGGAATGGACAAAAAAAAATCATCCCTCAGAATAACACATCTATCGTTGAAAATATTGACTCTCTGAGTAGAGCTAACATGAACACAAGTTGAAAACCAGTTTGTCTTTGTGATAAAAACACTAAAAAGTAAATTGCAAAGTCGAAAAACTAACAAAATTTACACGTTTTTTAGAACAAATAAATCAATTTTTTTCAAATGAAACTATAGATTTATTTGAAAAAATTGTTTGAAATTTTAATTTGAAAAAGGAAGCAGTTAGGCATACCGACAAGCATGGCGTGGAAAAGACTCACTTGCGTGTCCACGTTCCAAATATTTTGCAACTCCTTTACGTTGGCCATTAGAACAAAATTTTGAAAATTTTTGATCGAAAAATTAATTATAAACAAAATACATTCTGTTGCGCTTATTTCTTCCATTCAACACTAAACCTTCAAAAGCTACAGAGTGAAAATATTTTTTTATGTGGGTTGACTGGTGGGAGAATAGGGAAGGAAGAATGAAGATGTATAGAGAGGGTGTAGAGATTCTGAAAACATGCGGTAGAAAGAGATTGTTTAGAGGGGCAGATTCGTTTGGTGGGAGGTTAGCTTCACTTGTGTGGGAGGTTAGCTTCGCTTGTGTGGGAGGTTAGCTTCGCTTGTGTGGGAGGTTAGCTTCGCTTGTGTGGGAGGTTGGTTTACTGGTAGAATGTGTTGTGGTGCTTATGGTGTGGAAGATAATGGGTTAGATTAATTTCTTTGCCGTTTGTTGTAAATCCAATGCTGACTTTTATAACTGATAACATTCAGTTCTCGTACATTTTAATTTTTTTTAGTTTGATGGTTCGTCATCTTTTGTACCATTTCCAAGGTATTTTTATAGTCCCTTTCGAAGCAAATCCAGACAAAAGGTGGAAATGGCACAAAACATGGTGAACAAGCAAAATAAAGAAAAAAATTAAAATCAACAATAACTGAATGTCATAAGAACTGTCAATTGTCTGTTGCAAGTGATCAAAAATTGACTATAGAATCAAACTTATAAATCTCAAAAATTCAGAATTGAGTCACAGTTTACCTTGAATGACTATATGAGATTGTTTCATCAAATCAACCAAAACTGGAATGTTGAGAGGTTCTAAGTAATTCAAGAGCAGAATTGTCTATTAAATAAAATAAATGAGTCTTAAAGTTTGAGAGTTGAATCATATCTTAAAACCACATAACATAACTACTACAGAGTTATTTCAAGTTGTTTTTTTTTCTATTTTCCTTTTCAACCATTTCTTATCTTCACAGGTAAGTCTGTCCGGATACCGGAATTCCTTGCAATGCTTGCTACACTCGCTCATTTTCCTGTTTTTTAAGTTGGCAAACGGTATTTTGTAGCCGATTAGTTGACGATTTTACAACAATGTCTTTTTCTTTTTCAGTCGTTTCTCAAATTCACAAGTCCGTCTGGATACCACAATTTTTTGCAATACCTTTCAACACTTGTTTACTTTCTTGTTGAGTAATTTGGCAAACAGTATTTATGTAGGCGTTGGTTGACGATTTCACTGCAATGTCTGTATTTCAAACGAGAAAATGGCGGATTCCAAACTATAATAATATATTTTCCAAATAGATTTAAAATGTATTTTTGCAAAATGTTTCAACCAGCTGGACGTCTTTAAATCCCTATTCTCCCAAAAAAACTTGATGGATTTTTGTTTTGGACAAAAATTCAAAGCGAATGGAAATAATTTTTCTCAAAATCTTGAAAAGTTCCATAAAGCGAGGTTCGAGAATATCGAATAAATGCACCAAGACGATTTGTTTAATACATTTGCAGACCAGCAACTGCCGAATCTTGCAAATTTGTGTGGATGCCTTTTGGTTTGGACCTGCTGCTTCTGATGCCTTGCTTTTAAAGCGCCCCAAGCCTGAAGTACCGGGTTCGATTCCCGGCGGCGCAAATGAATAAACGGAAGAAGGCTTGAAGCTAGTCTCAAAGAAAGATAAAAATGAAAAAAAAAAAAATGTAAAAAAATTAGTAAAAAGAAAAATTGGAAAAAAAATGACAGAGATAAAACTAAAAAACAGAAAAAAAATTATGCTTTAATAAATACAGTCTTATTCAATTTGGTATATAAGTCGTATCAGTGTTTTGGCACTGAGGCCACTACTTCTCACATTCCTTCTAATCTAATCTAATCAAATCATTTTTATATCGCCGATTAAACACTGTTCAAAAGCGCTCTGCTACAAACTGTTTAAACAACAAAGTTTTGAGGGCTTTACGAAATGAAGGTAAAGAAATAATAGATGTGAAATTAGAAGAAAGCTGCTTTTTGAATAGCTGTACTAAAATCGAGCAAAACTTGGGCTAATTAACTATTTTTGAATTTTCGGTTTAAAAAGAATTAATTCAAACATTGAAATTAGAAAAATCGAATTTTTCTTCTTTTGAGGATTATAATTTTGTGAAAAACTTAATTTCAAATCTTTTATAATCTAAGCTAATCAAATCATTGTATAGCGCTTTTGACGCTTACGAGCGCTCAAAAGATAAAGTTATGCATATGCACTAAAGATTATTGAAATTTTAAAAATTGTATTATTGTGAAATTTTTTCAAATCTTTAAAAAATGTCCATTGAATGCATCACTTTTAAAGTTGCGTTATTAGCAACCTCACGGTGAATTGTCGTGCATGTAAAGCCGTTAAAGATAAGATAAAGATGGCTGAAAAAATTAAGAATGAACCAGTTAAAGAAAAAACCCGTTGTTTCATGAATGATTTCAAAGAGTCCAAAGATATTTTGCAACTTTTGACTGAGGTGGACGAGATTTCCAAGGATGAACTCTCCATGGAACGAAGCTACCAAAAATTCAACCGTAAGCTTTTAAAAATATT
The DNA here is from genome assembly GCA_947562095.1 of Branchellion lobata. Taxonomy (NCBI): domain Eukaryota; kingdom Metazoa; phylum Annelida; class Clitellata; order Hirudinida; family Piscicolidae; genus Branchellion; species Branchellion lobata. Next base: position 4,950,149 of record OX387258.1, on the reverse strand, counting down.
TTTTAAAAAGTACTTTTAATAATTACCAATTTGGATTTGGTGGCGTAAAAGTATATTGAAATATTTGAATTATTTAAAACATTTATGGTAATTAACGCACTTATTGTAATTATTGTTTCAGATATTATAAGTTTATACCAAGAACAACCACATCTGCTTGATCCGTATCTCAGTTGGTTGTTATTTAAAGAAAATCATCAAATCCAATCAATTTTTCCAAAGTCTTCTTTCACACTTGTTATCTACACACACATACATACACATAAAAATACACACAGGCACACATACACAAAAGCATACATAGACACACACACACAGAAGAAATGGTGAGTCAGCTTCTGGAGTGGATAAGGAATGCCAGTCAAGTTGTCGTGAAATTTGCTTGTCAACTGTTTTATGTCATCATCAAGGTTACCATGGCTACACACACACATATAAACACACACACACATAGTTACATGCACACAAAAACACATAAATACATACACACATACAGACAAGGGGACATAAAATGGTGATGATGACAATGCCACATCAAGTCTCCGATCTACACTTCCTCATCCACACCTTCAACAACACCCATGATCACGTACCCCAGCAATGAAAATATAAATTTAAAAATATTATAATAATGATAATAGCAATAATTATAGTAAAAATATTAATGAAAAAATATTATACTAATGATAGTAGCGATAATGATAAAAAATTAATCAAAAAATTATAACAATAATGAAAATAGCAATAATAATATTAGTATTAATAGCAATAATAATAAAAATATTAATAAAAAATTATTTTAGTATTAACAATAATATGTACACTAGTATTATTTATGCTACTAATAACAAAAAAAATAATAAAGATAAAAATATAATTATTTTTATGACTTGTACATAATGGCAATGTAACCACACATGGCCAGTACAGTGTTTTGAGAGGGACTTTGTGCACCTGATGTGGTTGTACATTGTATGCCTCATCCCTTTCCATTTCTCCAAACTCGACAACCTCCCTCCCACATCCACTATTTCATCGAGCCCTCCCCCTCCTCCTTCATCCACCACCACTCCTTCAACCATTCCGACCATCCCTTCAACCACTACCCAACCCAACACCACCCAACCCAATGCCACCCCACCCAACACCACCCAACCTTCTCAACAACAATCGTCCATTGAAAATGTTATAAACATAGGAAAGGTAATGAGGATTTTGACGATGATCAAATAATAATAATAATAATAATAATACTAATAATAATTATCATCATCATAGTCATAATCATAATATTTAAAAAAAGTAGTATCATAATAATATTCATATTATAATTATATTTTTTTGATAATAATATAATCTTTAATAATAAAAATAATATATTTAATAATATAATAATCTTTTCCAATAATAACAATATATTTAATAATAATAATATTATTATTGTTATTATTATTATTATTATTATTGTTATTCTCATTATTATTATTATTATTATTATTATTATTATTATTATTATTATTATTATTTTCATTATTATTATTATTATTATTATTATTATTCTCATTATTATTATTCACTCTAGAGGTTCTTGGACTCCAAAACCCGGTGCAGGGAGATGGGAGCTGGTTTGCTGGCAAGATTTGTGTCAAGGTGGTTGTGACAGATAATAATAAATAAAAAAATAAAAATAATAACAACAAAAAATAATAAAAGTTAAAAAGTTAAAAAAAAATACAATCATTAATTCGAATATTATTATAGTGGCATTAACCTCAGAGAGTTTCAAAACCAAAAAAAATATAATAACAAGATTATTAGTAATAATAATAATAATAATAATAATAATAATAATTATTATTATTATTATAAAAAGATTGGTGGTAATAACGACAAAAAGATAACTAGTAGTAATAATCCATGGTACCAGTAATCACCACCACCAGACCAGACGTGAAGGGAGATACTTTGGAAGGGGTCGTGCAGTGGGTGGAGGAGACCTTGAGGGGTGGGTGGAAGGACGCCACCATCGCTACCATCATCATCGCCACTACCACCATCGCCGCCATCATCATCACCACTACCACCATCGTCACTATCATCATCACCATTACCACCATCGTCACCATCATCATCACCACTACCACCATCGTCACTATCATCATCACCATTACCACCATCGTCACCATCATCATCACCACTACCACCATCGCCACCATCATCATCTCCACTGCCACCACCGCCACCACTACAACTACCTTTTTTTTCTACGCAATCACGCCTGACAAGACGTTTATTCTCAAAACCACCACAAATATTTCTGAAACCATCATAAACACTCCCACAACCACCATCCTTTTTACCACAAAAATCCACCACCACAAATAACATCAAACACCCACCCACCCCCATCCCAGACAGCGGCAGCAGCAGCAGCAGCGCCTTGAGAACAGGCTGCTTGCACTTCCTGGCCCACCTCTTCAAACACGCCCATCGGGCCGATCTGCTGTGCCTCCGTGAGTGCAATGTTAATTATAATGTAACCGTAATAATTAAACTAATTATGATCATGTTAATAGTAATAGTAGTGATAATAATAATGTTATTATTAATAGTAATAATAGTGATGTTACTTATAATAATAATCTTAATAGTAATAACAATAATTATTTTTATTATTATTGATATATAATTAATGATGATTTTTTCACACTCCTATTCTTCCATTCCACCCTCCACTTCCCTTCTTCGCCACCTCCATGTTCCATCGCCACCCCTTCTCTATCCCACCACCACCACCTTTTTCCACCCCCCCCCCCCCCCCAGGAGAGAGGGTGGAAAAAACGGTGGAGAGGGAGGGGGGCTGGGTGGACACATGCCATCGCAAGCTGGTCTTCAAGATCCTCCAACGCATGGCCCTCTCTTCCCTCCCCCCCAAACTGGCCTCCTGGAGGTTTGGATGGGTGTTGAGGGGGTTTGGATGGGTGTTGGGGGGGCTGGATGAGTGTTGGGAGTGTTGGGGGGGTTTGGATGGGTGTTAGGGGGGGGTTGGATAGGTGTTGGGGGGTGGGGGGGTTGGATGGGTGTAAGGGGGGTTGGATGGGTGTAAGGGAGGTTGGATGGGTGTTGGGGGGGGGGTGTTGTGAGGTTTGGATGGGTGTTGTGAGGTTTGAATGGGTGTTGTGAGGTTTGGATGGGTGTTGTGAGGTTTGGATGGGTGTTGGGGGGGGCGGGTTGGATGGGTGTAAGGGGGGTTGGATGGGTGTTGGGGGGAGGGGGGGTTGGATGGGTGTAAGGGGGGTTGGATGGGTGTAAGGGAGGCTGGATGGGTGTTGGGGGGGGGGGGGTGTTGTGAGGTTTGGATGGGTGTTGTGAGGTTTGGATGGGTGTTGTGAGGTTTGGATGGGTGTTGTGAGGTTTGGATGGGTGTTGTGAGGTTTGAATGGGTGTTGTGAGGTTTGGATGGGTGTTGTGAGGTTTGGATGGGTGTTGTGAGATTTGGATGGATTTTGGGGGGGTTTGGATGGGTGTTGTGAGGTTTGGATGGGTGTTGTGAGGTTTGGATGGGTGTTGTGAGGTTTGAATGGGTGTTGTGAGGTTTGAATGGGTGTTGTGAGGTTTGGATGGGTGTTGTGAGGTTTGGATGGGTGTTGTGAGGTTTGGATGGGTGTTGTGAGGTTTAGATGGATGTTGGAGGGTTTGGATGGATGTTGTGAGGTTTGGATGGGTGTTGTGAGGTTTAGATGGATGTTGGAGGGTTTGGATGGGTGTTGTGAGGTTTGAATGGGTGTTGTGAGGTTTGGATGGGTGTTGTGAGGTCTGGATGGGTGTTGTGAGGTTTAGATGGATGTTGGAGGGTTTGGATGGATGTTGTGAGGTTTGGATGGGTGTTGTGAGGTTTGGATGGGTGTTGTGAGGTTTGGATGGGTGTTGTGAGGTTTAGATGGATGTTGGAGGGTTTGGATGGATGTTGTGAGGTTTGGATGGGTGTTGTGAGGTTTAGATGGATGTTGGAGGGTTTGGATGGGTGTTGTGAGGTTTGAATGGGTGTTGTGAGGTTTGGATGGGTGTTGTGAGGTCTGGATGGGTGTTGTGAGGTTTAGATGGATGTTGGAGGGTTTGGATGGATGTTGTGAGGTTTGGATGGGTGTTGTGAGGTTTGAATGGGTGTTGTGAGGTTTGGATGGGTGTTGTGAGGTTTGGATGGGTGTTGGGGGGGTTTGGATGGGTGTTGTGAGGTTTGGATGGGTGTTGAGAGGTTTGAATGGGTGTTGTGAGGTTTGAATGGGTGTTGTGAGGTTTGGATGGATGTTGTGAGGTTTGAATGGGTGTTGTGAGGTTTGAATGGATGTTGGAGGGTTTGGATGGGTGTTGTGAGATTTGGATGGGTGTTGTGAGGTTTGAATGGATGTTGTGAGGTTTGAATGGGTGTTGTGAGGTTTGAATGGGTGTTGTGAGGTTTGGACGGGTGTTGTGAGGTTTGAGTGGGTGTTGTGAGATTTGGATGGATGTTGGGGCAGTTTGGATGGGTGTTGTAAGGTTTGATGGGTGTTGTGAGGTTTGGATGGATGTTGGGGGGGGTTTGGATGGGTGTTGAGGGTGTTGGGGGGATTTGGATGAGTGTTAAGGGGATTAGGATGGGTGTTGAAAAAGTCAGGATGAGTTTTGGAGGTGTTGGGGGGGGGGGGGGGTTTGGATGGGTGTTTGAGGGTTTGGATGGGTGTTGGGGAGGTTAGGATGGGTGTTGGGGGGGTTCAGGTGGGTGTCTGAGAGGTGGGGTTCAGATGGGTGTTGGAGGGGCTTAGATGGTTTCAAGGGTGGTGTGAGTGCGGGGAGTATCATGGGTATGGGGAGGTGTGATGGCTGTTGGGAGGTCGTGGTGGGAAGATCAGGGTAGGAAGGGTGAGGATAGATCAAGGGGGAAGGAACATATTTATTGCATTGTTTTTTGCTGCATTATTTTATCATTTTTATTGTTTTGTTTTATTTCTTATTTTCCATATTTTGTAATATAGTGCATTGAATTGCTTTTTTGTATTGTATTGTATTTATTTCATTTTCTTATTTTGTATTTTATTGTTTTTTCACTGTATTGTATCCTATTCCATTGTATTGTATTGCATATTTTTCATTGTTTTGATTTGCATATATTGTATTTTGTTCACAGGTATCAGAGGGGTAAGCGGATGTTGGCTGAGAATTTGAAGGGTGGGGGTGAAGGAGGGGGTGGTGGAGGTGTGGTTAAAGATGAAGCAGGTGGTGTTGATGATGAAGAAGACGATGATGATGTTGCTGATATTGTGGAACAAGTGATAGGTGGGTGCTGATGAAGACAACGATGATATAATAATAATTAGTTTTATCTTCATTATTATTATTTTACATAATTATTATTATTTTTTTTTTGTATACCTTTCATAATAATTTCCAGAGAAGCTTTTAGAAGGCCTTAAGGATTCACAAACCACTGTGAGATGGACCTGTGCTAAGGGGTATCAATTCGTTCCCCCATCCATCCTTCCATTCATTCTTCCCCCCATCCATCCTTCCATCCATCCTTCCATTCATCCTTCCATCCATCCATCCTTCCATCCGTCCTTCCCCCCATCCATCCATCCATCCTTCCATTCATCCTTCCATCCATCCATCCTTCCATCCATCCTTCCCCCCATCCATCCATCCATCCTTCCATTCATCCTTCCATCCATCCATCCTTCCATCCATCCTTCCCCCCATCCATCCATCCTTCCATCCATCCATCCATCTATCCATCCATCCTTCCATCCATCCTTCCCCCCATCCATCCATCCATCCTTCCATTCATTCTTCCATCCATCCATCCTTCCATCCATCCTTCCCCCCATCCATCCATCCATCCATCCTTCCATCCATCCTTCCATTCATTCTTCCATCCATCCATCCTTCCATCCATCCTTCCCCCCATCCATCCATCCATCCTTCCATCCATCCATCCATCTATCCATCCATCCCTCCATCCATCCATCTATCCATCTTTCCATCCATTCCTCTATCTATCCATTTATTCTTTCATACTTTCGACTATCTTTCCATCAATCTATGCATTCATTCATTCATTCATTCACCACTAAATTTCTCGTGTCACTCTTTCAATCATTCATGCGTGCACCCATTCAAAATACTCGATCAGGATTGGTCGAATAGCCTCGAGACTGCCTCGGTCACTTGCCAATCAGGTGTTGGAGGCGGTCTTTGAGTGTTTCACTAGTCACCATGACGATAATGCTTGGCATGGAGGTGGGTGGAGAAAGGGGGAATGATGATGGGTGAAAAGGGGAGAAGGGGGGGGGGGGCGATGGTGGATGAGAGGGGGCGTGGGATGTTGTTGCTGGATGAGAGAAGGAGGGGGCGGGGGGGAGATGATGGTGGTTGAGAGGAAGAAAAGGGGATGATAGTGGGTGAGAGAGGGAGAGGGGGGAGGATGGTGGGTGAGAGGGAGAGGGGGGGAGGATGGTGGGTGAGAGGGAGAGGGGGGGAGGATGGTGGGTGAGAGGGAGAAGGGAAGAAGATGGTGGGTGAGAGGGAGAGGGGGGAATGATGGTGGGTGAGAGGGATAGGGGGGGATGATGGTGGGTGAGAGGGAGAGGGGGGGATGATGGTGGTTGAGAGGAAGAAAGGGGGATGATAGTGGGTGAGAGGGAGAAAGGGGGAGGATGGTGGGTGAGAGGGAGAGGGGGTAGGATGGTGGGTGAGAGGGAGAGGGGGGGAGGATGGTGGGTGAGAGGGAGAGGGGGGAAGATGGTGGGTGGAAGAGGCCCCAACGGAGAGCTAATACGAATTTCTTCAAAAGTTATAACAATACAACGCAAGTACAAATGTTATCATGGTGGCCTTAACCTCGTAGAGTTTCGAGGCCACATATAACCATCATCATCACTTTTATTTTTTTATTTTTCAAAATTAAATTTCTTAATTTTTTGAAATTTATTCTAATTTTTCAATTTTGAACTTCCAAATTTTCCTATATTCTAACTTTTCTCCTTCCTCGTGCTCCAGGCTGCTTGTGTCTCGGGGAGCTGTGTCATCGAGGAGTCATATTGCAGGAACATCTCGATCAGGGTTCGTCTTCCCCCCTCCTCTCACCCTCCTCTTCCCCCCTCCTCTCTCACTCTCCTCTTCTCCCCTCCTCTCTCACCTTCCTCTTCCCCCCTTCTCTCTCACTCTCCTCTTCCCCCCTCCTCTCTCACTCTCCTCTTCCCCCTTCCTCTCTCACCCCCCCCTCTTACCCTTCTCTCTCACCCTCCTCTCTCACCCCCCTCTCTCACCCCCCTCTTACCCTCCTCTCTCACCCTCCTCTCTCACCCCCCTCTCTCACCCCCCTCTCTTACCCTCCTCTTTTACCCTCCTCTCTCACCCCCCTCTCTCACCCCCCTCTTACCCTCCTCTTTTACCCTCCTCTCTCACCCTCTTCTCTTACCTTCTTTTTTCTCATCCCTTTACCCCACTTTCTCCTCCTTTTTTCACCCCCCTTCCTCCTTCGCTCCCTTCCTCCTTCGCCCCCTTCCCCCCTTTAAGCTTCTTTCTTCTTTCACCCTTTTCGCCTGGCAACCACCTTATTAATAAATCTTTTTCAAACTTTTTACTTTCACCATACTCTTCTCCTTCACCCCCACCAACACCCTCTCCTCCATCACCCCTTTTCCCAGTGGTGGGGTTGGTGGGGGAGGGGTTGGTGTATGAAGAGAAGAGGGGTGCTTGTTCAGTGGGTGCCAATGTCCGGGACGCCTCTTCTTTCATTGCCTGGTCCATCGCTCGAGCCTACCCCCTCCTTCCTTCAACCCCTCTCGTCAGGTTGCTGTTGTTTTTGGGTCTTTAGGGTGTTTTAGTTGAGTGAAGTTTTGGAGGCTTTGGAGCTTTCGTTGAGTTTATGGGGAGTTTTGGGGGTTTTGGGGTCTAAGTTTTGTGGTGGTTTGAGGGGTTGTAGTTGGGGTTTGGGGAACCAACACGAATCCCACCACCAGAAATATTCACCCAAACTCCATCAAAACATCCACCAAAAACTCACAAAAAACCACTAACATTTTTCCAAAGCCTCTACCATACCCTCACCACCCCACCCTACTCCATCCTACTCCACCCATCTCACATCACCCACGCCACCCCACTCCTCCCCTCCCCACCCACCCCACCAGGAGTCTCTTGGTGACGTGTTTGTTCGACAGGGAAGTGACGGTGAGGAGGGCAGCCTCTGCAGCGCTGCAAGAGGTGGTGGGTAGACAGGTGAGGGGTGTGGTGAGAGGATGGTGGTTACTCTTATTATAATTTTCATTAATTTCATTATTTTCATTTTTAATATTCATTTCGTGATTATTATTATTTTTGTTGTTATTTTTATTATAATTATTGTTTTTTTTTTAATAAATTTTCTGTATTTCTTATTATTCATTACTCACTGTTTTTATTTTTATTCAATTTCAATAAAGATAAGATAAAAATCATGAAATGAATAATAATAATAATAATAATAATAATAATAATTTAATTTTTTTTCTTATTGTTATCAATATTATTAATATTACTACTACTACTAGTACTACTACTACTACTACTACTACTACTACTACTACTACTACTACTACTACTACTACTAATACTACTACTATTAATTGTAATAATAACAATAATAATAATAGTAATAGTCATAACCACACAGCCACACCACACCACCACCATAGGCAGGCATCAAAGAAGGCATTTTCCTCATCACCACCTGTGACTACCACGCCGTCGGAAACGCCAGTAACTGTTATCTTAACTTGAGGTTTCCCCCTTACTTCTACCTCACTCCTCTTCTCTCCTCCCCTCACTCCTCCCCTCACTCCTCCCCTCACTCCTCCCCTCACTCCTCCCCTTACTCTTCCCCTTACT
>OX387258.1:4923745-4936245 GCA_947562095.1 Branchellion lobata | reverse complement strand
TCATCACACCACACCACCACACTGCACCACACCACACTACACTGCATCACACCACCACAACACACTACACCACCACCACACACCAACATAACACCACACCACACCACACCACCACCACACACCAACACACCAAACCATACCACACGCCACCACACCACACCACACGCCACCACACCACATCACCACACACCACACACCACACACCACACCACACCACCACATCACCACACCACCACACACCACATCACCACACCACCACACACCACACCACACCACCACAGGGTGAGGGAGGCAGCAATGGGGGCACTGGCTGAGGTCACGTGCCACCTCGCTACTCATGCACCCCACCTCCTCACTACTACCCGGTCTATCCTCATTTATTCTATTTTTTAAATGTTTTCCTCTTCTTTTACATTCTTTTCTTATTCACCTTCCTTTTTCTTTTATATTACCTTATTAGTATTATTATTTTCATTGTAACTATTTTTTTTATTATTGTTATTATCTTTGTTCTTGTTATTATTACTATTGTTGCTACTATTATTATTTTTTTTTAAAATTATTATTTTTATTATTATTATTATTATTATTATTATTATTATTGTTGCTACTATTATTATTATTTTTTAAATTATTATTATTATTATTATTATTATTTTTATTATTATTATTATTATTATTATTATTATTATTATTATTATTATTATTATTATTATTATTATTATTATTATTATTATTATTATTATTATTATTATTATTATTATTATTATTATTATTATTATTATTATTATTATTATTATTATTATTATTATTATCATTCTCATTGGAGCAGGTGCGCCTTGATGGTGGGTGGTCTGGTGAAGCAGTCTTGTGAGAAGATTGACCGCACTCGAGCCTGTGCCTTCCGTTCTCTTCTCTCCATCCTCTCCCACCAGTGCGCCTTCTGTCATCCAATTCTCATCCCTTCTTCTGTCATCCAATTCTCATCCCTTCTTCTGTCATCCAATCCTTATTCCTCCTCTCATCTATTAATCATCCATTCTTCATTCATCCTCTCATCCATTTTTCATCCATCTTCTTATCCAATTTTCATCCATCCTCTCATCCGTTCTTCATCCATCCTCTCATTCCTTCTTCTTTTTTTTCTTATCCATTTTTCATCTTTTTTATCATTTTTCTGTCATTCATTTTTATGATCCTTTTTCTCATTCATTCTTTATCTCTCCATAACCAACAACCGCGTCTCATCACCAGCCAACCACCCTCTCACCACATCCAACTATCGCCACATAAAACCGCCATCTATCCAATTACCACATTCCACCACCACCACAACCACCAGACCCAGCATCGACGCACTACCCGAAAAGCAGCTGTTGTTACAGCTGTTGCTAGGTGACCAAGCAGCTGGCATCCAATGGGAGTCAGCCTCCAGTACCTTCCAGCTCCTCACTCCTCTTCTTATCTCCTCCCACCTCCTTTCCTACCCCACCCTCCTCGGTCTCTCTCTTTCCGTTGGAGGCATTTCACAGTCCACCGTTGGTGGTGCTTGGTGGAGTGTGGTTGGTGGTGGTGGAGTGTGGTTGGTGGAGTGTGGTTGGTGGAGTGTGGTTGGTGGAGTGTGGTTGGTGGAGTGTGGTTGGTGGAGTGTGGTTGGTAGAGTGTGGTTGGTGGTGGTGGAGTGTGGTTGGTGGAGTGTGGTTGGTGGTGGTGGAGTGTGGTTGGTGGAGTGTGGTTGGTGGAGAGTGGTTGGTGGAGAGTGGTTGGTGGAGTGTGGTTGGTGGAGTGTGGTTGGTGGAGTGTGGTTGGTGGAGTGTGGTTGGTGGAGTGTGGTTGGTGGAGAGTGGTTGGTGGAATGTGGTTGGTGGAGTGTGGTTGGTGGTGGTGGAGTGTGGTTGGTGGAGTGTGGTTGGTGGAGTGTGGTTGGTGGAGAGTGGTTGGTGGAGAGTGGTTGGTGGAGTGTGGTTGGTAGTGTGGTTGGTGGTGGTGGAGTGTGGTTGGTGGAATGTGGTTGGTGGAGTGTGGTTGGTGGAGCGTGGTTGGTGAAGTGTGGTTGGTGGAGTGTGGTTGGTGGTGGTGGTTGGTGGAGAGTGGTTGGTGGAGTGTGGTTGGTGGAATGTGGTTGGTGGTGGTGGAGTGTGGTTGGTGGTGTTGAAGTGTGGTTGGTGGAGTGTGGTTGGTGGAGTGTGGTTGGTGGGGTGTGGTTAGTGGTGGTGGGGTGTGGTTGTTGGTGGTGGGGTGTGGTTGAGGGTGGAGGGGTGTGGTTATTGGTGGTGGGGTGTGGTGGTTGGTGGTGGGGTGTGGTTGTTGGGGGACGAATATGGGGTGTGGTAATATAGTGGTGCTTTAGGTTTTGTTGAATTTTGATCATTTTCATTCGTTCAATCTTTTTTTTCATTCACTCGTCTGTTTTTTATTTCACATCTTTTTTCGTTGCTTTTCATTGTTTTGGCCGTATTCAAAACCATCTTCCCGTTTTAATGTTTAAAAAAGTAGTTTCAATTCGATTCGTAATTAATGTTTCTTTTCATTGGCTCAACCACTACCCCCGTCTTCCTATTTTTGCCTCTCCACCACCACCCCCCCTCTCCTTCCGCAGGCGAAGCATGCCTCCACAGCCCTTTTGACCACCCTTTCATCCACCAACCATGAGGGCGTTTCCTCAGTCTTTCGTGCCGTCATCACCGCCATGGTGGATTTCAAGAAGGTGTGGTGGTGGTGGTGGTGGTCGTGGTGGTGTGGCGGTCGTTGTGGTGGCGGTCGTGGTAGTATGGCGGTCATTGTGGTGGCAGTCGTGGTAGTGTGGTGGTCGTTGGGGTGGCGGTCGTGGTGGTGTGGTAGTCGTTGGGGTGGCGGTTGTGGTGGTGTGGTAGTTGTGGTGGCGGTCGTGGTAGTGTGGCGGTCGTTGTGGTGGCAGTCGTGGTGGTGTGGCGGTCGTTGTGGTGGCGGTCGTGGTAGTATGGCGGTCATTGTGGTGGCAGTCGTGGTAGTGTGGTGGTCGTTGGGGTGGCGGTCGTGGTGGTGTGGTAGTCGTTGGGGTGGCGGTTGTGGTGGTGTGGTAGTTGTGGTGGCGGTCGTGGTAGTGTGGCGGTCGTTGTGGTGGCAGTCGTGGTGGTGTGGCGGTCGTTGTGGTGGCGGTCGTGGTAGTGTGGCGGTCGTGGTAGTGTGGCGGTCGTTGTGGTGGCAGTCGTGGTGGTGTGGCGGTCGTTGTGGTGGAGGTTGTGGTAGTGTGGCGGTCGTGGTAGTGTGGCGATCGTGTGGTGGTGGGGGTGATCATAGAAATTATATTGTTTCTAAATATAGATTTTTATATTTAAAAGACAAAAACCAATTTTTATCTCAAGAGAATTTTATATGCTACATTATGCTGCATATCAACTCTCATTCGATCTTTTTAACTTCAATTTTACTCTCTCATAATGATTTCATTTAAAATTGGCAAATAATATATTATTTCGTGTATTCTTATTAAACCTTTTGTTTTTTTTAATCAAAAAAATTGTTCTTTTTTTTTCATTCAACTCTTAAAAAAATTTTTTTTTCATCAACAATTTTTGCCACGCAGGTGAGCAGAGTGACATTGGCGATGATGACGTGTGTACACCACGTGATCATATCGTCACCATGCCTTTCTGTGGTGGAAGAGGGGGAGAGGTGGGTGTGGTTGGTGGAGGGGGGGTGGGGTATGATTGGTGGAGGGGGGCGAGAGGATGAGGGGGGGAAGTGTGCTTGGTAGAGGAGGGGGAGAGGATGGGGAAGGGGTGTGCTTGGTGGAAGAGAGGGTGTGAGAGGTGGAAGAGAGGGTGTGATTGGTGGAGGAGGGCGAGAGGATGAGGGGGGGAAGTGTGCTTGGTAGAGGAGGGGGAGAGGATGGGGAAGGGTGTGATTGGTAAGAAGGGTTGAGGGTTATGTATGGGAGAATGAGAAGAATGAACGAAACCACCAAACAACCCCACCACACCGCCAAACCACACCGCCACACCTCATCACACCACACCGCCACACCACATCACAACACACCGCCATAGAGACCACTTGCTAGGGGGTTTGTTGCGACAGGTGGTGGCTGAAGTGGCCAGAAGCAAGGACGTTAAGAAGCTCTTGATCGCCGTCGACCTGTTTGTGAATCCATTTTGAACTTGAACCAGAATCCACTTTTAACTTTCAACCGTTGTTAAATTTATTTCAAAATTCAAACTTTTGTTTAATTTCTTTTTAAATCTTAATTGTTGTTTTTGCGACTAAAATCTTCTTTCAACCACCATCAATCCGCTTCAGTTGCTCGTCTTGCCGCTGTGTTAATAAGATTTCATTCCATCATCATTCCATCTAACCCTAACCCTAACCCTAACACCAACCACAACCACCACACCAACCATAACCACCACACCAACCACAACCACCACACCAACCACAACCACCACACCAACCACAACCACCACACCGACCACAACCACCACACCAACCACAATCACCACACCAACCACAACCACCACACCGACCACAATCACCACACCAACCACAATCACCACACCAACCACAACCACCACACCAACCACAACTACCACAACCACCACACCAACCACAATCACCACACCAACCATAACCACCACACCAACCACAACTACCACAGAATGTGCACACTGATGGGCACAGGTAGTGAGTGCTTGTACAAGCAATGTGTGCAGCAGCTCACCGCCTACCTCAGCCACCCTTACCCCCTCATTCGAGCCACCGCCGCCACCAAGATTTACGAGGCCCTTCTCTCTTCCCCCCACTTCCTTGAGGAGGAGGAGGAGGAGGAGGAGGAAGAAAAAGAGGGTGTGGATGGTAGTGATGATGATGATGTTGGCATCATTAGCCTACTTCTACACACCAATTGGTTGTTTTGGTCAATTCCATAATAATAAACCACCTTGTACTATTATTAAAATATTAAAATATATGTGTATGTATTTTAGTATACAATATTTTTGTTATTAATGTTACGTAACTTCGTGCTCTTATACAGGGCGGATGGAAGCATGGAGGAATTGAAAGGGGTGAAGAAGAGGATTGAGATGAAATTCAAAGAAGCCAAAAATCCAGTTCATCCATGAAATCAATTATTGACCACTAAATTTCTGAATAATTCAATGAATTATAACTAAATTTTTCGTTAATTTATTAATAAGAAAATAATTTTCCACATTTTTTCAAGCCTTGTCTTTCTCAAACCTGAACATTTGTATGTAATTACTAAGACGATATAATTAACTGAAAATGTTTTTTTTTCATAGTCTTTATTGAAGCAAATTCAGACAAACGCTGAAAATGGCACAAAACATGGTGAACAATCAAAATGAAAAAAAAAAAATCAACAATAACTGAATGTCATAAGAACTGTCAACTGTCTGTTGCAAGAGATCAAAAACAGACTACGGAATCAAATTTATTCAAAAGCAGAATTGTCTATTAAATCAAATAAATGAGTCTTAAAATTTGAGAGTTGAATCATATCTTAAAACCACATAACAAATATTGCGGTGGTATTTCAAGTTATTTCATCTTTTCTTTTATTTTCCTTCTCTTCCATTTCTTATATTCAAAGGGAAGGTTTTTCTGGATACCAAAATCCCTTGCAATGCTTGCAAAACTCGCTCACTTTGTTTTTTATGTTGGCAAACGGTATTTTTGTAGCCGATTGGTTGACGATTTTACAGCAGTGTCTTTCTTCTCTGATTCACAAGTCCGTCAGGATTTCACAACTTTTTGCAATGCTTTTCAACACTTGTTTACTTTCTTGTTGAGTAATTTGTCAAACAATATTTATGTAGGCGTTTCACTGCAATTTCTGTATTTCAAACGAGAAAATGGCGGATTCGGCAATCTCTAAAATCTTTTCAAAATCTTCGTAATCGGCAAAAACTATAACTCTTAGGTAAATTGAATTATTTATAACTAATATTTGGAACTTTAACTTTCAAATGTTTAATAAAAATGGTTTAAATAAAGAAAATTAAAGTAACGGCTGTAAATGCTTTCGCGAAACATTAGTTTTCATTAATTTTCGTTTTAATTAGTTACCACAAGATTTTTGAAACTAAGTCATTTTTTAAAACGATTTTTATCGCTTTTGCTTTTATTTTAAACGTTTTCAAGTGTTTTTGAGGTACATTGCTTCATAATATTGTTTCATAGTATCAAAATCCAAGCATTCAGTGAATTTCCAAGGACAAGAACGTCTGTGTCTAATGCATGGAAGTTATAATAATTCTAAAATTATTTGAAAAATGAAATTATGATTATAAATATACTATGGAAAAGTCGATTGCTCAGAGAGAAGATTAGAAAAATGGTCACTGGCGGTCAATGCACCGCCACAAAGCGGTTCATACCGTCTACCTCAATTTTTTCATCATCGCATCTCATTGGTTAAAAAAAACATTTTGAAAAAAATGTATGCTCCAAGGAATGCCCCGCATACACAGAAAAGAAATAAGACCGAATGCCATTATACATCTCACAGAAAACAAAAAACAAAGCACAGGTACCTGTAACAATTTTTTACTACTCGAAAAAAATCTAAAATAGTTTTTTCAAAAAGATTATAAAAATCACCGTGTAATTTTTTGAAACTTATTAAAACTTTGAATGTGTATTTTGAAATCTGATGTTCTATGGGAATGCAAGTTGAAAAAAATCGGGAAGTAAGAATATATAATATATGGAATTGAAACCTCAGAGTATTAAAAAGTAATTCCAACTTCATTTGCGCTTCCATCAAATGGTCTGATGAAAGACGAAGAGGAGGAAGAAGACGAGAGTGGTTATGATAAGGATCTTAGCTCCGAGGATTAGATCGCCACCTTCTTTGACGTCAATAAAAATTAACATAATAATGATAATGACAAAAAAAATAAAAATAATGATAATAATACCCAAAATACTAGTTATGCTGATGCCTTTGAAGTTAATAAAAGTATAATAAATAATAATATAATAACTAGAAATGAAAATAGTAATAATTATATAAATAATGATAAATATTATTACATAAATAATAATAATAATAATGTTAACAGCAGTGATAATAATGATAAAGGTCACTACCACTCCACCACACCTCGTCACCACTCCACCACACCTTGTCACCACTCCACCACACCTCGTTACCACTCCACCACACCTTGTCACCACTCCACCACACCTCGTCACCACTCCACCACACCTCGTCACCACTCCACCACACCTCGTCACCACTCCACCACACCTTGTCACCACTCCACCACACCTCGTCACCACTCCACACCTCGTCACCACTCCACCACACCTTGTCACCACTCCACCACACCTCGTCACCACTCCACCACACCTTGTCACCACTCCACCACACCTTGTCACCACTCCACCACACCTCGTCACCACTCCACCACACCTCGTCACCACTCCACCACACCTCGTCACCACTCCACCACACCTCGTCACCACTCCACCACACCTTGTCACCACTCCACCACACCTCGTCACCACTCCACCACACCTCGTCTCCACTACACCTCACCACCAAACTGTCAAAACTCACCATCATCATCGTTAAAACTGCCATCATCCTCGTTAAGAGCATCATTATCATCACCACCATCATCAAGAAGAATCATACCCCATACACTCCTACAACACATACCCACAACAACCTTAGCACATTCACCATACACACCACTAGAACACACACCCACAACAACTCAATCACATACACTCCACACACCAAACAAAAACCAATCAATCAGCCATGACCACTTCATCACAAAACAAAGGTTGTCACAAAAACAATGCAAAACACTGGAATGGTTCAAAAATTACTTGAGTGACAGATCCTTCAATGTACGCTGCAGTGGGAAAAAATCGGAATTTGTGGACTCTTCAGTGGGTGTCCCACAAGGATCTGTTCTTGGACCATTGTTGTTTTCTCTATACACTGGAGACCTTGAAAGAATAGTTTTGAAATACAAGCTGGGATTTCATCAATATGCCGATGACACTCAAATATATGGCCACTGCAATAATGAAAGCACAGAAGAATTGCACATAAGAGTGTCTGAGTGTGTAGATGAAATCGCATCATGGATGGGAGCCAATTGTCTCAGGCTCAACAGTGAGAAGACTGAGGTGATCTGGTTCTCTTCTCGTCGGAATCTGAAAAATATTCCGAACTATTCTGTCCGTGTATTAGAAAGCAACATCTTTCCATCAAAATCTGTAAGGAACTTGGCAATATCTATGGATAGAGACCTCACGATGTCAACGCAGATATCAAAAACAATACAGATGTGTTTTACCTTTCTGCGTCAAATGAGCTCCATCAAGGGATGTTTGACAATGGACTCCTTGAAAACACTTGCATCGGCCTTAGTTTTAAGTCGTATTGACTATGGCAACATGGCTTTAGTCAGCTTACCTAAGGTAGCAACGCAGAGTATTCAATCCATAATCAATACAACAGCCAGGCTCATTACAGGAGTAAGAAAATATGATCACATTACCCCTGTTTTCAAGGAGCTTCACTGGCTGAAAATTGATGAAAGGATTGAGTATAAAATTTTTCTGCAGATGTATAAGTGTTTGTCCAACGAGGGTCCTGCGTATCTGACACGTGACCTAGTTCCAGTTGCTAGTCTGCCGGAAAAACAGAGACTGAGATCGGCTATGTCAAAGGACGTTGTTCCCAACAAGCACAAGCTAAAATCATTAGGATTAAGAAGGTTCAGCGTCAGCGGACCTAAGTTGTGGAACAACCTGCCTAACAGCTTAAAATCTTCAAGTTCAACAAAATCATTTTGTAGATCTCTGAAAACTTACCTATTCAATAAATCATTCCTTCCATCATAATAATAATACTGGTCTTTTTTAGAAATAATTTATTTTTATTTTCATTTATTTACTTCTTTTATTTAATTTTTAATTTTTCACAATAGTTTTAATAATAGACGTTTTTGAGTGGCCTCGAAACTCTACGGGGTTAATGCCACTATAATAATATTCGTTTTTGTATTGTATTTGTATTTGTAAAACAAAAGGATACAGTCACTTCGACGAGTTTTATGCCTCGTTGAAGTAAAAAATTCTATTCCGAGGGTTGTATGGCTGGTGAAGAGAAAGGATGTGTGAAGGGTGAGGAAAAAGGAAGTGTGAGGAGTGAGGAGGAAGAAGGTGTGAGGGGTGAGGAGGAAGGAGGGGTGAGGGTTGTGGGGTGGATGTGGACAAGGGGGAGGAGAGGGGAGTAGCTTCGAAACAACCCATCCATGCCACCAAAAAGTCCGAAAAAGCGCAAAGCAAAAGTTTACGGGTTGACCACCAAATAAAAAATTTAGAAGCAAGAAAAATGTTTGAGGCTGACAAAAGCACTGCAAGAAAGAGCAGAAGTTTGCACTTTTTTGAATCTCTGAAGGAGGACAAAGTCTCCAACAAAGAGACAACCAGTGAAAGGAAGCGCTTTGTTCCTCGCCTCCTTTCTTCAAACCATCAGGCGAAAGCTCGGCCATCCATTGGTGATCAACCAGCCAATCATGTTGTTCGACCATCCACCCTGAATACAAAAATTTTAGTGGCATTAACCCCGTAGAGTTTCGAGGCCACTCGAAAATGTCTCATTATTAAAACTATTGTGAAAAATTAAAAATAGAATTAAATAAGTAAATAAAATGAAAACAAAAATAACTTGCTTATAAAAAGAAGTAAAGTATTATTATTATGATGGAGGGAATGATTTATTGAATAGGTAAGTCTTCAGAGATCGACAAAATGATTTTGTTGAACTTGAAGATTTTAAGCTGTTAGGCAGGTTGTTCCACAACTTAGGTCCGCTGACGCTGAACCTTCTTAATCCTAATGATTTTAGCTTGTGCTTGTTGGGAACAACGTCCTTTGACATAGCCGATCTCAGTCTCTGTTTTTCCGGCAGACTAGAAACTGGAACTAGGTCACGTGTCAGATACGCAGGACCCTCGCTGGACAAGTACTTATACATCTGCAGAGCAACTTTGTACTCGATCCTTTCATCAATTTTCAGCCAGTGAAGCTCCTTGAGTACAGGGGTAATGTGATCATATTTTCTTACTCCTGTAATGAGCCTGGCTGTTGTATTGATTATAGATTGAATACTCTGCGTTGCTACCTTAGGTAGGCTGACTAAAGCCATGTTGCCATAGTCAATACGACTTAAAACTAAGGCCGATGCAAGTGTTTTCAAGGAGTCCATTGTCAAACATCCCTTGATGGATCTTATTTGACGCAGAGAGGTAAAACACATCTGTATTATTTTTGATATCTGCGTTGACATCGTGAGGTCTCTATCCATAGATATTGCCAAGTTCCTTACAGATTTTGATGGAAAGATGTTGCTTTCTAATACACGGACAGAATAGCTCGGAATATTTTTCAGATTCCGATGAAAAGAGAACCAGATCACCTCAGTCTTCTCACTGTTGAGCCTGAGACAATTGGCTCCCATCCATGATGCGATTTTATCTACACACTCAGACACTCTTATCTGCAATTCTTCTGTGTCTTCATTATTGCAGTGGCCATATATTTGAGTGTCATCGGCATATTGATGAAATCCCAGCTTGTATTTCATAACTATTCTTTCAAGGTTTCCAGTGTGTAGAGAAAACAACAATGGTCCAAGAACAGATCCTTGTGGGACACCCACTGAAGAGTCAACAAATTCCGATTTTGTCCCACTGCAGCGTACATTGAAGGATCTGTCACTCATGTAATTTTTGAACCATTCCAATGTGAGACCATCAAAACCATATGTGCTTTCTAGCCGTTTTAACAAAATACTGTGATCAACTAAGTCAAAGGCAGCTGACAGGTCTAACAGTATAAGGAGCGAGAGCTTACCGTCATCGGCTACACCAAGAATGTCTGAATACACTTTTGTGACAGCCGTTTCAGTGGAATGATTATGACAATATGATTGGTGGGTGGAAAGAAGGTTTGAATTATTTAATTAGCTCATGACTCTGTTGAGAACAATCCTTTCTGAGAGCTTGGACAAAACAGGCAGATTAGAGATGGGTCTGTAGGATAAAGCAACGTTGTGATCAAGACTAGGCTTTTCAACAGTTGTGTAACCTGAGCCGATTGCCAAGACTTTGGGACAATTCCCACAGAAAAAGACTGATTAACCATACTTTTTACAAAAGGTAAAATCATTCCTGAAATCTTTTTCAAAAGCCAAGTGGGTATCGGATCAGATGCACACTGTTTGTTGGGAAGCCTCTGAATAGCCTTGAGAAGCTCATCCTCATCCACATTTTGGAGCCTACTGAGACCGCCTTCTTGTGCATAAGCTAAATAAATGGTTTTTTCTCTGGCTTGGATTGAGTTCCTCGCTGACTCAACTTTCTTCAACAGAAAAGATTGGAATTCAACAGGCTGAATTCCGTCAACAGAAGATCTCTTTCCTCGACCAGAGACACTATTAATGTGGCTCCAAATGTTAGCCGTTTTGTTTTTTGGATCACTGAGTTTATTATTCCAGTAATCTCTACGCATGTTTCTACACAGTTTTTTGTAGAGTTTCTTTTGACCCAGTCATGCAGAAAAATCATTCTCACTCTGTCGCCTCGAAACTCTACGGGATTAATGCCACTATAATAATATTCGTGTTTGATTTGTATTGTTTTGTATTTGTCCTCATGTAGATCCTTTCTAGACTCCTTTTTAGACATTTGAAGTACGACACTCTCGATCAAACCATAGATCAGAAGGTATCTCATGTACTCTAACGGTATTAAAGAAAATTATTTTGTCAAGGATCACTGACAGAGTGGAATTATAAAGGCCAGGAGCTGAGTCCACATCAAGAGTTGTGGCAGCTGAAAGCTGAGACAGCTTTAGTTCTGAAATAAACTTTTCAGTGTCCACATATTCCAGCGTTTAATTTGGAGCTGTCGATAGATGAGAGGTGGTTCGAGCATCTCACAACTGCACAATAGCAGCTTGTGATCAGAATGCCACTATCAATGTAGTCAATATGGACACTCTTTCTGGATGCTATTACATCGAGCCATCCTTCTTGGTTATGGGTGGGTTGGTTTGTGAACAAATCAAAACCATGGGACCTTAAAATGTTTAGAAATGTTTGTGCATCTGTGTTGTCCGACTGCTCCAAGTGAAAATTGAAATCACCCAAAATCAGAACCTCTTCATTGTAAGTGAAGAGATGTAAAATTTATTTCAAACCCGAAAAGAAAATCGAATTGGAAGTTAGTTTTTAACATGAGATTTTTTGAAAATTTGCTTTGTAATGAGAAAATTGAAAATAATAAATTTCAATTCACATTTCGTCGTCCCAATGTGGTTTCAGTTTGTCGGATAAGTTCTCTTCGTAACTAGTTAATAGCATACAATCAAACTGTGCTGAATAATAATACAATTTCTAAGTTAAAAATATATGAATAACATTATTGCAATAATCAAAATAAGCTGAATTAAAAAAATACCATTCTAAC
>OX387258.1:4908745-4916245 GCA_947562095.1 Branchellion lobata | reverse complement strand
GTTAATAGGCCTAATGGTCTTAATTGGTGTTAATAGGCCTAATGGTCTTAATTGGTGTTAATAGTCCTAATGGTCTTAATTGGTGTTAATAGGCCTAATGGTCTTAATTGGTGTTGATGGACCTTCAGAGGTGCACTGCATGAACGAGACTTGTCAGTACCTCCTCAACTTGGTTCACAACCTCGGTGAGGAACGCCCCCTTCCTCCTCTTCACCCTTCTTTCACCCTCCCCCTTTTCATTCCATTTTTTATTATTTAAAGAAAAAATAATATTTCCCACTTCCTTCCTTCTTCCCCCCTCTCTTCCTTCCTTTTTCCCCCCTCTCTTCCTTCCTTCTTCCCACCTCTCTTCCTTCCTTCTTCCCACCTCTCTTCCTTCCTTCTTCCCACCTCTCTTTCTTCCTTCTTCCCACCTCTCTTCCTTCCTTCTTCCCACCTCTCTTCCTTCCTTCTTCCCCCCTCTCTTCCTTCCTTCTTCCCCCCTCTCTTCCTTCCTTCTTCCCTCCTCTCTTCCTTCCTTCTTCCCCCCTCTCTTCCTTCCTTCTTCCCCCCTCTCTTCCTTCCTTCTTCCCCCCTCTCTTCCTTCCTTCTTCCCTCCTCTCTTCCTTCCTTCTTCCCCCCTCTCTTCCTTCCTTCTTCCCACCTCTCTTCCTTCCTTCTTCCCACCTCTCTTCCTTCCTTCTTCCCACCTCTCTTCCTTCCTTCTTCCCACCTCTCTTCCTTCCTTCTTCCCCCCTCTCTTCCTTCCTTCTTCCCTCCTCTCTTCCTTCCTTTTTCCCCCCTCTCTTCCTTCCTTCTTCCCACCTCTCTTCCTTCCTTCTTCCCACCTCTCTTCCTTCCTTCTTCCCACCTCTCTTCCTTCCTTCTTCCCCCCTCTCTTCCTTCCTTCTTCCCTCCTCTCTTCCTTCCTTCTTCCCACCTCTCTTCCTTCCTTCTTCCCCCCTCTCTTCCTTCCTTCTTCCCCCCTCTCTTCCTTCCTTCTTCCCACCTCTCTTCCTTCCTTCTTCCCTCCTCTCTTCCTTCCTTCTTCCCTCCTCTCTTCCTTCCTTCTTCCCTCCTCTCTTCCTTCCTTCTTCCCCCCTCTCTTCCTTCCTTCTTCCCCCTTCTCTTCTTTCCTTCTTCCCCCTTCTCTTCCTTCCTTTTTCCCCCCTCTCTTCCTTCCATCTTCCCCCCTCTCTTCCTTCCTTCTTCCCCCCTCTCTTCCTTCCTTCTTCCCCCCTCTCTTCCTTCCTTCTTCCCCCCTCTCTTCCTTCCTTCTTCCCCCCTCTCTTCCTTCCTTCTTCCCCCCTCTCTTCCTTCCTTCTTCCCCCTTCTCTTCCTTCCTTCTTCCCCCCTTTCTTCCTTCCTTCTTCCCCCCTCTCTTCCTTCCTTCTTCCCTCCTCTCTTCCTTCCTTTTTCCCCCCTCTCTTCCTTCCTTCTTCCTTCCTCTCTTCCTTTCTTCTTCCCCCCTCTCTTCCTTCCTTCTTCCCCCTTCTCTTCCTTCCTTCTTCCTTCTTCTCTTCCTTCCTTCTTCCCCCCTCTCTTCCTTCATTCTTCCCCTTTCTCTTCCTTCCTTCTTCCCCCTTCTCTTCCTTCCTTCTTCTCTCTTCTCTTCCTTCCTTCTTCCCCCCTCTCTTCCTTCCTTCTTCCCCCCTCTCTTCCTTCCTTCTTCCCCCCTCTCTTCCTTCCTTCTTCCCCCCTCTCTTCCTTCTTTTTTCCCCCTTCTCTTCCTTCCTTCTTCCCCCCTCTCTTCCTTCCTTCTTCCCCCCTCTTTTCCTTCCTTCTTCCCCCTTCTCTTCCTTCCTTCTTCCCCCTCTCTTCCTTCCTTTTTCCCCCCTCTCTTCCTTCCTTCTTCCCCCCTCTCTTCCTTCCTTCTTCCCCCCTCTCTTCCTTCCATCTTCCTCCCTCTCTTCCTTCCTTCTTCCCCCCTCTCTTCCTTCTTCCCCCCTCTCTTCCTTCCTTCTTCCCCCCTCTCTTCCTTCCTTCTTCCCCCCTCTCTTCCTTCCATCTTCCCCCTTCTCTTCCTTCCTTCTTCCCCCCTCTCTTCCTTCCTTCTTCCCCCCTCTCTTCCTTCCTTCTTCCCCCCTCTCTTCCTTCCTTCTTCCCCCCTCTCTTCCTTCCTTCTTCCCCCCTCTCTTCCTTCCTTTTTCCCCCCTCTCTTCCTTCCTTCTTCCCCCTTCTCTTCCTTCCTTCTTCCCCCCTTTCTTCCTTCCTTCTTCCCCCCTCTCTTCCTTCCTTCTTCCCCCCTCCCTTCCTTCCTTCTTACCCCTCTCTTCCTTCCTTCTTCCCCCCTCTCTTCCTTCCTTCTTCCCTCCTCTCTTCCTTCCTTCTTCCCTCCTCTCTTCCTTCATTCTTCCCTCCTCTCTTCCTTCCTTTTTCCCCCCTCTCTTCCTTCCTTCTTCCCCCCTCTCTTCCTTCCTTCTTCCCCCCTCTCTTCCTTTCTTCTTCCCCCCTCTCTTCCTTCCTTCTTCCCCCCTCTCTTCCTTCATTCTTCCCTCCTCTCTTCCTTCCTTCTTCCTTCTCCTCTTCCTTCCTTCTTCCCCCCTCTCTTCCTTCATTCTTCCCCTTTCTCTTCCTTCCTTCTTCCCCCTTCTCTTCCTTCCTTCTTCTCTCTTCTCTTCCTTCCTTCTTCCCCCCTCTCTTCCTTCTTTCTTCCCCCCTCTCTTCCTTCTTTCTTCCCCCCTCTCTTCCTTCCTTCTTCCCCCCTCTCTTCCTTCTTTTTTCCCCCTTCTCTTCCTTCCTTCTTCCCTCCTCTCTTCCTTCCTTCTTCCCCCCTCTTTTCCTTCCTTCTTCCCCCTTCTCTTCCTTCCTTCTTCCCCCTCTCTTCCTTCCTTTTTCCCCCCTCTCTTCCTTCCTTCTTCCCCCCTCTCTTCCTTCCTTCTTCCCCTTTCTCTTCCTTCCTTCTTACCCCCTCTCTTCCTTCCTTTTTCCCCCCTCTCTTCCTTCCTTCTTCCCCCCTCTCTTCCTTCTTTTTTCCCCCTTCTCTTCCTTCCTTCTTCCCCCCTCTCTTCCTTCCTTCTTCCCCCCTCTTTTCCTTCCTTCTTCCCCCTTCTCTTCCTTCCTTCTTCCCCCTCTCTTCCTTCCTTTTTCCCCCCTCTCTTCCTTCCTTCTTCCCCCCTCTCTTCCTTCCTTCTTCCCCCCTCTCTTCCTTCCATCTTCCTCCCTCTCTTCCTTCCTTCTTCCCCCCTCTCTTCCTTCTTCCCCCCTCTCTTCCTTCCTTCTTCCCCCCTCTCTTCCTTCCTTCTTCCCCCCTCTCTTCCTTCCATCTTCCCCCTTCTCTTCCTTCCTTCTTCCCCCCTCTCTTCCTTCCTTCTTCCCCCCTCTCTTCCTTCCTTCTTCCCCCCTCTCTTCCTTCCTTCTTCCCCCCTCTCTTCCTTCCTTCTTCCCCCCTCTCTTCCTTCCTTTTTCCCCCCTCTCTTCCTTCCTTCTTCCCCCTTCTCTTCCTTCCTTCTTCCCCCCTTTCTTCCTTCCTTCTTCCCCCCTCTCTTCCTTCCTTCTTCCCCCCTCCCTTCCTTCCTTCTTCCCCCCTCTCTTCCTTCCTTCTTCCCCCCTCTCTTCCTTCCTTCTTCCCTCCTCTCTTCCTTCCTTCTTCCCTCCTCTCTTCCTTCATTCTTCCCTCCTCTCTTCCTTCCTTTTTCCCCCCTCTCTTCCTTCCTTCTTCCCCCCTCTCTTCCTTCCTTCTTCCCCCCTCTCTTCCTTTCTTCTTCCCCCCTCTCTTCCTTCCTTCTTCCCCCCTCTCTTCCTTCATTCTTCCCTCCTCTCTTCCTTCCTTCTTCCTTCTCCTCTTCCTTCCTTCTTCCCCCCTCTCTTCCTTCATTCTTCCCCTTTCTCTTCCTTCCTTCTTCCCCCTTCTCTTCCTTCCTTCTTCTCTCTTCTCTTCCTTCCTTCTTCCCCCCTCTCTTCCTTCTTTCTTCCCCCCTCTCTTCCTTCTTTCTTCCCCCCTCTCTTCCTTCCTTCTTCCCCCCTCTCTTCCTTCTTTTTTCCCCCTTCTCTTCCTTCCTTCTTCCCTCCTCTCTTCCTTCCTTCTTCCCCCCTCTTTTCCTTCCTTCTTCCCCCTTCTCTTCCTTCCTTCTTCCCCCTCTCTTCCTTCCTTTTTCCCCCCTCTCTTCCTTCCTTCTTCCCCCCTCTCTTCCTTCCTTCTTCCCCTTTCTCTTCCTTCCTTCTTACCCCCTCTCTTCCTTCCTTTTTCCCCCTTCTCTTCCTTCCTTTTTCCCCCCTCTCTTCCTTCCATCTTCCTCCCTCTCTTCCTTCCTTCTTCCCCCTTCTCTTCCTTCCTTCTTCCCCCTCTCTTCCTTCCTTTTTCCCCCTTCTCTTCCTTCCTTCTTCCTTCCTCTCTTCCTTCCTTCTTCCCTCCTCTCTTCCTTCATTCTTCCCCCCTCTCTTCCTTCCTTTTTCCCCCCTCTCTTTCTTCCTTCTTCCCCCTTCTCTTCCTCCCTTCTTCCCCCCTCTCTTCCTTCCTTCTTCCCCTCTCTCTTCCTTCCTTCTTCCCTCCTCTCTTCCTTCCTTCTTCCCTCCTCTCTTTTTTCCTTCTTCCCCCCTCTCTTCCTTCCTTCTTCCCCCCTCTCTTCCTTCCTTCTTCCCCCCTCTCTTCCTTCCTTCTTCCCCCCTCTCTTCCTTCCTTCTTCCCCCCTCTCTTCCTTCCTTCTTCCCTCCTCTCTTCCTTCCTTCTTCCCCCTTCTCTTCCTTCCTTCTTCCCTCCTCTCTTCCTTCCTTCTTCCCCCCTCTCTTCTTTCCTTCTTCCCCCCTCTCTTCCTTCCTTCTTCCCACCTCTCTTCCTTCCTTCTTCCCACCTCTCTTTCTTCCTTCTTCCCCCCTCTCTTCCTTCCTTCTTCCCCCCTCTCTTCCTTCCTTCTTCCCACCTCTCTTCCTTCCTTCTTCCCACCTCTCTTCCTTCCTTCTTCCCACCTCTCTTCCTTCCTTCTTCCCACCTCTCTTCCTTCCTTCTTCCCCCCTCTCTTCCTTCCTTCTTCCCTCCTCTTTTCCTTCCTTCTTCCCACCTCTCTTCCTTCCTTCTTCCCCCCTCTCTTCCTTCCTTCTTCCCCCTTCTCTTCCTTCCTTCTTCCCACCTCTCTTCCTTCCTTCTTCCCTCCTCTCTTCCTTCCTTCTTCCCCCTTCTCTTCCTTCCTTTTTCCCCCTCTCTTCCTTCCATCTTCCCCCCTCTCTTCCTTCCTTCTTCCCCCCTCTCTTCCTTCCTTTTTCCCCCCTCTCTTCCTTCGTTCTTCCCCCCTCTCTTCCTTTCTTCTTCCCCCCTCTCTTCCTTCCTTCTTCCCCCTTCTCTTCCTTCCTTCTTCCTTCTTCTCTTCCTTCCTTCTTCCCCCCTCTCTTCCTTCATTCTTCCCCTTTCTCTTCCTTCCTTCTTCCCCCTTCTCTTCCTTCCTTCTTCTCTCTTCTCTTCCTTCCTTCTTCCCCCCTCTCTTCCTTCCTTCTTCCCCCCTCTCTTCCTTCCTTCTTCCCCCCTCTCTTCCTTCCTTCTTCCCCCCTCTCTTCCTTCTTTTTTCCCCCTTCTCTTCCTTCCTTCTTCCCCCCTCTCTTCCTTCCTTCTTCCCCCCTCTCTTCCTTCCTTCTTCCCTCCTCTCTTCCTTCCTTCTTCCCTCCTCTCTTCCTTCCTTCTTCCCTCCTCTCTTCCTTCTTTCTTCCCCCCTCTCTTCCTTCCTTCTTCCCCCCTCTCTTCCTTCCTTCTTCCCCCTTCTCTTCTTTCCTTCTTCCCCCTTCTCTTCCTTCCTTTTTCCCCCCTCTCTTCCTTCCATCTTCCCCCCTCTCTTCCTTCCTTCTTCCCCCCTCTCTTCCTTCCTTCTTCCCCCCTCTCTTCCTTCCTTCTTCCCCCCTCTCTTCTTTCCTTCTTCCTCCCTCTCTTCCTTCCTTCTTCCCCCCTCTCTTCCTTCTTTTTCCCCCTTCTCTTCCTTCCTTCTTCCCCCCTCTCTTCCTTCCTTCTTCCCCCCTCTCTTCCTTCCTTCTTCCCCCCTCTCTTCCTTCTTTTTTCCCCCTTCTCTTCCTTCCTTCTTCCCCCCTCTCTTCCTTCCTTCTTCCCCCCTCTTTTCCTTCCTTCTTCCCCCCTCTCTTCCTTCCTTCTTCCCCCTTCTCTTCCTTCCTTCTTCCCCCTCTCTTCCTTCCTTTTTCCCCCCTCTCTTCCTTCCTTCTTCCCCCCTCTCTTCCTTCCTTCTTCCCCTTTCTCTTCCTTCCTTCTTCCCCCCTCTCTTCCTTCCTTCTTCCCCCTTCTCTTCCTTCCTTCTTCCCCCCTCTCTTCCTTCCTTCTTCCCCCCTCTCTTCCTTCCTTCTTCCCCCCTCTCTTCCTTCCTTCTTCCCCCCTCTCTTCCTTCCTTCTTCCCCCCTCTCTTCCTTCCTTCTTCCCCCTTCTCTTCCTTCCTTCTTCCCTCCTCTCTTCCTTCCTTCTTCCCTCCTCTCTTCCTTCATTCTTCCCTCCTCTCTTCCTTCCTTTTTCCCCCCTCTCTTCCTTCCTTCTTCCCCCCTCTCTTCCTTCTTTTTTCCCCCTTCTCTTCCTTCCTTCTTCCCCCCTCTCTTCCTTCCTTCTTCCCCCCTCTCTTCCTTCCTTCTTCCCTCCTCTCTTCCTTCCTTCTTACCCCCTCTCTTCCTTCCTTTTTCCCCCTTCTCTTCCTTCCTTTTTCCCCCCTCTCTTCCTTCCATCTTCCTCCCTCTCTTCCTTCCTTCTTCCCCCCTCTCTTCCTTCCTTCTTCCCCCTTCTCTTCCTTCCTTCTTCCCCCCTCTCTTCCTTCCTTCTTCCCCCTTCTCTTCCTTCCTTCTTCCTTCCTCTCTTCCTTCCTTCTTCCCTCCTCTCTTCCTTCATTCTTCCCCCCTCTCTTCCTTCCTTTTTCCCCCCTCTCTTCCTTCCTTCTTCCCCCCTCTCTTCCTTCCTTCTTCCCCTCTCTCTTCCTTCCTTCTTCCCTCCTCTCTTCCTTCCTTCTTCCCTCCTCTCTTTTTTCCTTCTTCCCCCCTCTCTTCCTTCCTTCTTCCCCCCTCCCTTCCTTCCTTCTTCCCCCCTCTCTTCCTTCCTTCTTCCCCCCTCTCTTCCTTTCTTCTTCCCCCCTCTCTTCCTTCCTTCTTCCCTCCTCTCTTCCTTCCTTCTTCCCTCCTCTCTTCCTTCATTCTTCCCTCCTCTCTTCCTTCCTTTTTCCCCCCTCTCTCCCTTCCTTCTTCCCCCCTCTCTTCCTTCCTTCTTCCCCCTTCTCTTCCTTCCTTCTTCCCTCCTCTCTTCCTTCCTTCTTCCTCCCTCTCTTCCTTTCTTCTTCCCCCCTCTCTTCCTTCCTTCTTCCCTCCTCTCTTCCTTCCTTCTTCCCTCCTCTCTTCCTTCATTCTTCCCCCCTCTCTTCCTTCCTTCTTCCCCCTTCTCTTCCTTCCTTCTTCCTTCTTCTCTTCCTTCCTTCTTCCCCCCTCTCTTCCTTCATTCTTCCCCTTTCTCTTCCTTCCTTCTTCCCCTTCTCTTCCTTCCTTCTTCCCCCCTCTCTTCCTTCTTTCTTCCCCCCTCTCTTCCTTCCTTTTTCCCCCCTTTCTTCCTTCCTTCTTCCC
>OX387258.1:4905848-4908545 GCA_947562095.1 Branchellion lobata | reverse complement strand
TTTCATTTTTGTTATTTTTGTTTTTGTTATTGTTTTTGTTTTTATTGTAGTTATTGTTTTTGTTTATATTTTTGTTGTTCATGATATTTGTGTATGCATTGATTTCAGAGACTGAATTATAGCGACTATTTACTTTATGTTTAATATCAATATTATTATTTTTATTATTTTTATTTTCGTTATTATTGTTATTATTATTAATATTATTCTTATTATTATTTGTGCTTTTACTGACTATGTTATTTTTATTGTTGTTGTTGATGCTGTAAAATTTTTTTGTATTCGAAAATACGTCATCAGAAAAGACGATAGGAGAAAACAGGAAAAAAATGACGCCCAACAAGAAGAAGAAGTTCATGGTGACCGGAAGTTGCTTTTTCAATAACGTCATTAGTATTCAGTGTCTTCGGGATGGTTCAAGTTCTTTCCGCCTCTGAATAATCAATTGATTGAGTGGATGGAAAAAAGTGATGGATGAATGGATGAATGATAAAATGGATAGATAGGTGAATTGATTAATGAATTAATAAAAAAACGAATGAATGGATGAATGGGTGAAAGGATGGATGGGTTAATGAATGAATGGATGAATGAATGGATGAATGAATGGATGAATGAATGGATGAATGGGTGAAAGGATGGATGGGTGAAAGGACGAGTGGATGGGTGAATGAATGAATGGATGAATGGGTGAAAGAATGGATGGATGAATGGGTGAAAGAATGGATGGGTTAATGAATGAATGGATGAATGGGTGAAAGGACGAGTGGATGGGTTAATGAATGAATGGATGAATGGGTGAAAGGATGGATGGGTTAATGAATGAATGGATGAATGGATGAAAGGATGGATGGGTTAATGAATGAATGGATGAATGGGTGAAAGGACGAATGGATGGGTTAATGAATGAATGGGTGAAAGGATGGATGGGTTAATGAATGAATGGATGAATGGGTGAAAGGATGAGTGGATGGGTTAATGAATGAATGGATGAATGGGTGAAAGGATGGATGGGTTAATGAATGAATGGATGAATGAATAAGTTAGTAGATGAATTAATTATGGGTGGTTGGGTAAAATTAACTGATATTTATTAGCATTAATTAGTGGATGCGGAATAGGGGAGTAATGCATATATCGATGAATGAAGGAACGAAGGAATCAATGAATAGAAAAATTCCAAATGAGTGAATGAACAGCTAAATTGAGTAATAAATAAATGAATGGATGGATGAATGAATGGATGAATTAATGAATGAATGGATGAATTAATGAATGAATGGATGGATGAATGAATGGATGAATGAATGGATGAATGAATGGATGAATGAATGGATGAATTAATGGATGAATGAATGGATGAATGAATGGATGAATGAATGGATGAATGAATGGATGAATGAATGGATGAATGAATGGATGAATGAATGGATGAATGAATGGATGAATGAATGGATGAATGAATGGATGAATGAATGGATGAATGAATGGATGAATGAATGGATGAATGAATGGATGAATTAATAGATGAATGAATGGATGAATGAATGGATGAATGAATGGATGAATGAATGGATGAATGAATGGATGAATGGATGAATGAATGGATGAATGAATGGATGAATGAATGGATGAATGAATGGATGAATGAATGAATGAATGAATGGATGAATGAATGGATGAATGAATGGATGAATGGATGGATGAATGAATGGATGAATGAATGGATGAATGAATGGATGAATGAATGGATGGATGAATGGATGAACAAGTGGATGAATGGATGAATGAATGGATGAATGAATGGATGAATGAATGGATGGATGAATGAATGAATGAATGGATGAATGAATGGATGAATGAATGGATGAATGAATGGATGAATGAATGGATGAATGAATGGATAAATGAATGGATGAATGAATGGATGAATGAATGGATGAATGAATGGATGAATGAATGGATGAATGAATGGATGAATGAATGGATGAATGAATGGATGAATGAATGGATGAATGAATGGATGAATGAATGGATGAATGAATGGATGAATGAATGGATGAATGAATGGATGAATGAATGGATGAATGAATGGATGAATGAATGGATGAATGAATGGATGAATGAATGGATGAATGAATGGATGAATGAATGGATGAATGAATGGATGAATGAATGGATGAATGAATGGATGAATGAATGGATGAATGAATGGATGAATGAATGGATGAATGAATGGATGAATGAATGGATGAATGAATAAATGAATGATTGGAATGATGAATGATTAAGAAAAGAATGAGAGATTATCTATCGATGTTTGAGTTATTGATCAGGGTTTGCGGAAAGAAGCGTGTGAGGTGAACATATCAGCATGTAACTGGCATGTACCATAATTTTATGATGATTTAATAAGGAACTCACTAATAATCAATTCATTATAAATACTTTTGATTGTGCTCCCTTTATTTTTGATTATGTCTCTGCACCATTGTTTTTGTTTTGATTTTGTTGTTATTGCTGTTTTTACTATGTTTTTGTGGTTATTACTATGTCTTTGTTGTTGTCATTATAATTCTGTTGCTGGTGTAGTATGTTGATTTTGTTTTTGAAAGATGTTGCAAAAAGAACTCTCTAGCAACCAACATACAACACACAACAACCTCAAGGGGACGAACAATTGGTTATTGTTGTATC
>OX387258.1:4885848-4900848 GCA_947562095.1 Branchellion lobata | reverse complement strand
CCATTCATCCATCCATTCATCCATCCATTCATCCATCCATTCATCCATCCATTCATCCATCCATTCATCCATCCATTTATCCATCCATCCATCCATCCATTCATCCATCCATCCATTCATCCATCCATTCATCTATCCATTTATCTATCCATCCATTCATCTATTCATCCATCCATTCATCCATCCATTCATCCATCCATTCATCTATCCATTCATCCATTCATCCATCCATTCATCCATCCATTCATCCATCCATTCATCCATCCATTCATCCATCCATTCATCCATCCATTCATCCATCCATTCATCCATCCATTCATCCATCCATTCATCCATCCATTCATCCATCCATTCATCCATCCATTCATCCATCTATTCATCCATCCATTCATCCATCCATTCATCCATCCATTCATCCATCCATTCATCCATCCATTCATCCATCCATTCATCCATCCATTCATCCATCCATTCATCCATCCATTCATCCATCCATTCATCCATCCATTCATCCATCCATTCATCCATCCATTCATCCATTCATTCATCCATTCATTCATCCATCCATTCATCCATCCATTCATCCATCCATTCATCCATCCATTCATCCATCCATTCATCCATCCATTCATCCATCCATTCATCCATTCATTCATCCATCTATTCATCCATCTATTTATCCATCCATTCATCCATTCATTAATCCATCCATTTATCCATTTATCCATCCATTTATCCATTCATCCATCCATTTATCTATTCACCCATTCATCCGTCCATCTATCCATCCATTCATTCATCCATTCATTCATCTCTCCATTCATCCATTCATCCATCCATTTATCTATTCATCCATTCATCCGTCCATCTATCCATCCACCCATTCATCCATTCACTCATCTTTCCATTCATCCATTCATCCATTCATCCATTCATCCATTCATCCATTCATCCATTCATCCATCCATTTATCTATTCATCCATTCATCCGTCCATCTATCCATCCACCCATTCATCCATTCATTCATCTTTCCATTCATCCATTCATCCATCCATCTATCTTCCAACTTCCTCTCTAGCTCGTTCTCTCATAAGTTAGTTTGTACAAAAAAAGGGGAAAAATGTTCAATTTGCGAAATTCAAACAAAATGGACATGCTTCCACGTATCAACATTTTTCTTTCAAATCAAATCTTCGAAAAAATGAAATACCAATGGAAATGAAGCAGAACAAAGAAAAATGAAGAAAAATAAAGAAAAACAAAGAAAAATTAAGAAAAATAAAGAAAAATAAAGAAAAATTAAAAAAAATTAAAAAAAATGAAAAAAGGTGGGAATGAAAGGTTCGAAACAAAAAAATTGGCGAACAATAAATTACCAAGGGTTTTTATCTAATTTTTTGTAAAGAAGTTGAAAAAAATGCAATTGAAAAATGAAAAAAGTTGAATTGAAGCATGGAAAAAAATGCTGAAAAACTCTATTGAACATACGAATTGGTTTTGGGCGGAGCAAAAAAACAGAAAGAAAGAGAAATTCAATGGTGAAAATGAAAAAACAAAAATAAATCCAAAAAAAAAAACATTTGAAATAATAAAAATGAGTTGAAAAAAATTAAAAAAAAAACTAAAAAAAACTAAAAGAAATGAAAAATATTGAAAAAAATAAATAAATAAACAATGAAACAAAGGAATAACTTCTGAAAAAACATAAAAATAACTTTTAAAGAAAAGAATTAAAAATATAACAAATTTCATGAAAAAATGGAAAAATAATAAGCAAAATACAATACAATGCAATACAATGCAATACAATGCAATACAATGCAATACAATGCAATACAATGCAATACAATGCAATACAATGCAATACAATGCAATACAATGCAATACAATGCAATACAATGCAATACAATGCAATACAATGCAATACAATGCAATACAATGCAATACAATGCAATACAATGCAATACAATGCAATACAATGCAATACAATGCAATACAATGCAATACAATGCAATACAATGCAATACAATGCAATACAATGCAATACAATGCAATACAATGCAATACAATGCAATACAATGCAATACAATACAATACAATACAATACAATGCAATACAATGCAATACAATGCAATAAAATGCAATACAATGCAATACAATGCAATACAATACAAACACGAATATTATTATAGCGGCATAACCCCGTAGAGTTTCGAGGCCACAAAAACAAAAAACAAAAAAAAAACAAGAAAAAAAAAATTAACAAAAAAAGTTAACAAAAAACAATATTAAACAAAAACACAGAAATAACCTTGAAAAAATGAATAAAAAGAAGAAAAAGAAGACTGATGGAGCATGAAAAATGTTGAAAAGAAATTGTCTAGATTAAGTTTTGTAATTAGTTGTGGTGGTGGTGGTGGTGGTGGTGGTGGGAGTGGTGGTGGTGGTGTTAGTGGTGGTGATGGTGGTGGTAGTGGTGGTGGTGGTGGTGGGGGTGGTGGTGGTGGTGGTGGTGAGGATGGTGGTGGTGGGGTGGTGGTGGTGGTGAGGATGGTGGTGGTGGTGAGGATGGTGGTGGTGGGGTGGTGGTGGTGGTGGTTTTGGTGGTGCGGGTGTTAATGGTGGTGTTAGTGATGGTGGAGGTGGGAGTGGTGGTGGAGGTGGTGATAGTGGTGGGGGTGGTGGTGGTAGTGGTAGTGGTGGTGGTGGTAGTGGTAGTGGTGGTGGTGGGGATAGTGGTTGTGGTAGTGTTGGTAGTGGTGAGAGCAGTGGTGGTGGTGATGGTGGTGGTGGTGGTGGTGGTGGGGTGGTAGTAGTGGCAGTGGTAGTGGTGGCGGTGGTGGTGTTGGTGGTGGTGGTAGTGGTGGTGGTAGTGGTGGTGTTGGTGGTGGTGGTGGTGATGATAATGGTGGTGGTGGTGGTAGTGATGATGGTGGTGGTGTTGGTGATGGTGGTGTTAGTGGTGACAGTGGTGGTGGTGGTGGTGGTGGTGGTGGTGGTTTTGGTGGTGGTGGTAAGGTTGGTGATGATGGTAATGGGAGTGTTATGGGTTATGGGAGTGGTGATGGTGGTGTTAGTGGTGGTGATGGTAGTGGTAGTGGTTTTGGTGGGGGTGTTTGTGGTGGTGGTGGTGGTGGTGGTGGAAGTGGTGGTGGTGGTGGCGGCGGTGGTGCTTGTGGTTGTGGTCGTGGTGGTGGTGGTGGTGGTGGTGGTGGTAGTGGTGGTGCTGGTGGTAGTGGTGGTGGTGGTGGTTGTGGTGGTGGTGGTGGTGGTGGTGGTGGTGGAGGTTGTGTTTGTGGTGGTGGTGGTGGTAGTGGTAGTAGTGGTGGTGGTGTTGGAGGTGTTGGTGGTGGTTGTGTTGGTAGGGGTCAGAGTGGTGGTGGTGGTGCTAGCGGTGTTAGTGGGGGTAGTGGTAGTGGTGGTGGTATGGTTGTGTTGGTGTTGGTGGTGGTGGTGGTAGTGGTGGCAGTGGTGATGGTGGGGGTGGTGTTAATGGTGGTGATGATGGTAATGGTGGTGGTAAGGTGGTGGTGGTGGTGGTAGGGATGTGGGTGGTGGTGGTGGTGGTGGTGGTGGTGGCGGTGATTGTGATTATGGTCGTAGTGGTGGTGGTGAGGGTGGTAGTGGTGGTGGTGGTGGTGTTTGTGGTAGTGGTGGCAGTGGTGGTGGTGTTGGTGGTGGTAGTGTTGGCAGTGGTGGTTGTGGTAGTGGTGTTAGTGGTAGGGGTGGTGGTGGTGATGGTAGTGGTGGCAGTGTTGGTAATGGTGGTGTTGGTAGTGGTGGTTGTAGTGGTGGCAGTAGTGGTGGTGGTGGTAGCGGTGTTGGTGGTGGTGCTAATGGTGGTAATGATAATAATAGTGGTGATATGGGGGTGGTGGTGGTGGTGGTGGTGGGGTTGGTGGTGGTGGTGTTTATGGTGGCAGTGGTGGTTGTGGTGGTGGTGTTGGTGGTGGGGGTGTGATGTTTGTAGTATTGGCAGTGGTGAGGGTGGTAGTGGTGGTGGTGGTGGTGGTGGTGGGGTTGGTAGTGGTGGCAGTGGTTGTGGTGGTCTGATGTTGGTGGTGGTGATAAAGGTGGTAATGATAGTAAAAGTGGTGGTATGGTGGTGGTGGCGGTGGTTGTGATTGTGGTCGTTGTGGTGGTGGTGGGAGTGTTTGTGGTGGCGGTGGTGGTGGTGGTGGTGTTGGTGGCAGTGATGGTGATGGTAATGGTAGTGGTGATGAGGCTGGTGGTGGTGATTGTGATGTTGCTAGTGGAGGTGGTGGCAAGGGTGATGGTGGTGGTGTTGGTAATGGGGGTGGTGGTGGTTTTAGTGATGGGGGTGGTGGTAGTGGTAGTGTTGGTAGTGGTGAGGGTGGTGGTGGTGGTGGTGGTGGTGGTGGTGGTGGTAGTGGTGGCAGTGGTGGTGTTGGTGTGGTGTTGGTGGTGGTGGTAATGGTGGTGTGATAGTAATAATAGTGGTATGGTGGTGGTGGTGCTGGCGGTGGTTGTGATTGTGGTGGTGGTGGTGGTGGTCGTGGTGTTGGTGGTAGTGATGGCAGTGGTGGTGGTGGTGTTGATGGTGGTTGTAGTGGAAATGTTGGTGGTGGGGGTGGTGGTGGTGGTGGTGAAGATGGAGGTGGTGGTGGAGTGGTGGTGTTGGTGTTGGTTGTGGTGGTGAGAGGGGTGAAGGTGGTGGTGGTGGTAGTGGTGCGGGTGGTAATGGTGGTGTTAGTGGGGGTGATGGAGGGAGTGGTGGTGGAGGTGGTGATAGTGGTTGGAGTGGTGGTGATAGTGGTAGTGGTGGTGGTGGGGGTGGTGCTGGTGGTAGAGTTTGTGGTGGGGATAGTGGTTGTGGTAGTGTTGGTAGTGGTGAGAACGGTGGTGGTGGTGATGATGGTGGTGGTGGTGGTGGGGTGGTATTAGTGGCAGTGGTAGTGGTGGCGGTGGTGGTGTTGGTGGTGGTGGTAGTGGTGGTGGTAGTGGTGTTGTTGGTGGTGGTGGTAGTGGTGGTTGTAGTGGTGGCAGTGGTGGTGGTGATGGTAGTGGTGTTGGTGGTGGTGCTGATGGTGGTATTGATAGTAATAGTGGTGATATTGGGGTGGTGGTGGTGTTTATGGTGGCAGTGGTGGTTGTGGTGGTGGTTTTGGTGGTGGGGGTGTGATGTTTGTAGTGTTGGCAGTGGTGAGGGTGGTAGCGGTGGTGGTGTTGGTAGTGGTGGCATTGGTTGTGGTGGTCTGGTGTTGGTGGTGGTGGTAAGATTTGTAAGGATAGTGAAACTGGTGGTGGTGGTGGCGGTGGTTGTGATTATAGTCGTTGTGGTGGTGGTGGGAGTGTTTGTAGTGGCGGTGGTGGTGGTGGTGGTGTTGGTGGTAGTGATTGTGATGGTAATGGTAGTGGTGGTGAAGCTGGTGGTGGTGATGGTGATGTTGGTGGTGGAGGTGGTGGCAGTGGTGGTGGTGGTGGTGTTGGTAATGGGGGTGGTGGTGGTTTTGGTGATGGGGGTGGTGGTAGTGGTAGTGTTGGTAGTGGTGAGGGTGGTGGTGGTGGTGGTGGTGGTGGTGGTAATGGTGGCAGTGGTGGTGGGGGTGGTGATAGTGGTGGGGGTGGTGGTTGTAGTGTTAGTGGTGGTGGTGGGGGTGGTGCTGGTGGTAGAGTTAGTGGTGGGGGTAGTGGTTGTGGTAGTGTGGGTAGTGGTGAAAGCGGTGGTGGTGGTGGTGGAAGGGTGGTAATAGTGGCAGTGGTAGTGGTGGCGATGGTGGTGTTGGTGGTGGTAGTAGTGGTGTTGGTAGTGGTGGTGTTGATGGTGGTGGTGGTGATGTTAATGGTGGTGGTAGTTGTGGTGATGATGGTGGTGGTTTTGGTGATGGTGGTGTTAGTGGTGACAGTGGTGGTGGTAGTGGTGGTGGTGGTGGTGGTTTTGGTGGTGGTGGTAATGTTTATGATGATGGTAATGGTGGTGGTTATGGGAGTGGTGGTGGTGGTGTTAGTGGTGGTGATGGTGGTGGTGGTGTTTTTGGTGGTGGTGGTGGTGGTGGTGGTGGGAGTGTTGGTGGTGGTGGCGGCGGTGGTGCCTATGGTTGTGGTCGTGGTGGTGGTGCTGGTGGTGGTAGTAGTGGTGCTGGTGGTGGTGGTGGTGAATGTTGTGTTTGTGGTGGTGGTTGTGGAAGTGTTAGAAGTGGTGGTTGTGTTGGAGGTGGTGGTGGTGGTGGTGTTTGTAGGGGTCAGGGTGGTGGTGGTGGTGCTGGCAGTGTTGGTAATGGTGACAGTGGTGATAGTGGTTGTGGTGGTAGTGGTGGTGGTGATGGTGGTAGTGGTGGTGGTATTGGTGGTGTTGGTGGTGGTGGTGGTGATGGTAATGGTAGTGGTGGTGATGGTGATGATGGTGTTGTTGGTGGTAATGGTGGTAGTGGTGGCAGTGGTGGTGGTGGGGTGGTGTTGGTAGGGGTGTTAATGGTGGTGATGATGGTAATGGTGGTGGTATGGTGGTGGTGGCAGTGGTGAGGGTGGTAGTGGTGGTGGTGGGGGTGGTAGTAGTGGTGGCAGTGGTTGTGGTGGTCTGGTGTTGGGGGTGGTGGTAAAGGTGGTAATGAAAGTAAAATTGGTGGTATGGTGGTGGTGGTGGCGGCGGTGGTTGTGATTGTGGTCGTTGTGTTAGTGGTGGGAATGTTTGTGGTGGTGGCGGTGGTGTTGGTGTTAGTGATGGTGACGGTAATGGTAGGGGTGGTGAGGCTGGTGAGGGTGATGGTGATGTTGGTGGTGGTTGTGGTAGCAGTTTTTGTGGTGGTGGTGTTGGTGATGGGGGTGGTGGTGGATTTGGTGATGGGGTGGTGGTAGTGGTAGTGTTGGTAGTGGTGAGCGTGGTGGTGGTGATGGCAGTGGTGGTGGTGGTGTGGTGTTGGTGGTGGTAATGGTGGTGATGATAGAAATAATGGTGGTCTGGTGGTGGTGGTGCTGGAGGTGGTTGTGATTGTGGTGGTGGTTGTGGTGGTGGTGGTGTTGGTGGTAGTGATGGCAATGGTGGTGGTGGTGTTCATGGTGGTTGTAGTGGTGGTGTTGGTGGTTGTGGTGGTGTTGGTGGTAGTGATGGCAATGGTGGTGGTGGTGTTGATGGTGGTTGTAGTGGTGGTGTTGGTGGTTGTGGTGGTGATCGTAATGGTGGTGGTGGTGATGATGGTGGTGGTGGTGGTGGTGTTGGTGGTGGTGGTGGTAGTTGTGGCAGTGGTCGTGGTGGTGTTAATGTTGGTGGTGGTGGTAATGGTGGTGATGATTGTAATGGTGGTGGTTGTGGTGGTTGGGTTGGTGGTGTTTGTGGTGACAGGAGTGGGGCTGGTGGGGGTATTGATGGTGGAAGTGGTGGTGGTGATGGCGGTGGTGGTGGTGGTAGTTGTGGTTGTTGTCGTGGTGGTGGTGGTTGAGATGGTGTTAGTGGTGGTGGTGGTGGTGGTAGTGTTAGTTGTGGTGGTGGTGTTGGAGGTGGTAGTGGTGGTAGTGTTGGTAGAGGTGAGGGTGGTGGTGGTGGTGGTGGTGGTGGTGGTGGTGGTGGTGGTGGTGGTGGTGGTGGTGGTGGTGGTGGTGGTGGTGGTGGTGATGGTGGTGGTGGTGGTGGTGGTGGTGGTAGTGATGGTGGTAGTGGTTGTGGTATTGGTGGTGTTGGTGTTGTGTGTGGTGATGGTAATTGTAGTGGTGGTGATGGTAATGGTAGTGGTGGTGGTGATGGTAGTGTTGGCAGTGGGGGTGGTGGTGGTGGTGTTGGTGGTGGTGTTAATGGTAGTGATGATGGTAATGGTGGTGGTATGGTGGTGTTGGTGGTAGTGGTGAAGCTGATGGTGGTATGGATGGGGGTGGTGGTGGTGGTGGCGGTGGCTTGTAATTGTGGTCCTAGTGGTGGTGATGGGGGTGGTAGGGGTGGTGGTGGTGGTGGTTGTGGGGGTTGTGTTGATGGAGTTAGTGGTGGTGCTGGTTGTGGAGGTGGTGTTATTGGTGGTTGTGATGGTAGTGTTAGTGGTCGTGGTGGAGGAGGTGGTGGTGGAGGTGGTGTTGTAGGTGGTGGTGGTGTTGTGGGTGGTGGTTGTGGTGGTGATGGTGATGGTGGTGATGGTGGTAGTGGTGGTGGTAGGGGTGGTGTTGGTGGTGGTGGTAATGGTTGTGATGATGGCAATGGTGGTGGCATGGTGGTGTTGGTGGTGGTGGTGATGCTGGTGATGGTATGGATGGGGGTGGTGGTGGTGGTGGCGGTGGTTTTTTTTGTGGTGGCGGTGGTGGTTGTAGAGGTGTTTGTGGTGGTGAGATTGTGGTGGTGGTGGCGGTGGTGTTAGTGGTGGTGGTGGTAGTGGTGGCACTGTTGGTAAAGGTGGTGTTGAAGGTGCTGGTGGTAGTGGTGTCAGTGGTGGTGGTGGTGGTGGTGGTAATGGTGGTGATGATATTAAAAGTGATGGTATGGTGGTGGTGGAGGTGGTCGTGGGGGTTGTGATGGTGGTGTTTTTGGTGGTAGTAGTGGTGGTAGTGGGGGTGGTATTGGTGGTGGGGGTGGTAGTAGAGAGGGTGGTGGTGGTGGTGGAGGTGGTGTTGGTGGTGATGGTGGTAGTTGTGGCAGAGTTGGTATTGATTGTGTTTTGGTGTAGTGGTGGCAGTGGTGGTGGTGTTGGTGGTGGTAGTGGTGGTAGTGTTGGTAGGGGTGAAGGTGGTGGTGGTGGTGGTGGTGGTGGTGGTGGTGATGGTGGTAGTGGTTGTGGTATTGGTGGTGTTGGTGTTGTGTGTGGTGATGGTAATTGTAGTGGTGGTGATGGTAATGGTTGTGGTGGTGGTGATGGTAGTGTTGGCAGTGGGGGTGGTGGTGGTGTTGGTGGTGGTGTTAATGGTAGTGATGATGGTAATGGTGGTGGTATGGTGGTGTTGGTGGTGGTGGTGATGCTGGTGGTGGTATGGATGGGGGTGGTGGTGGTGGTGGTGGTGGCGGTGGTTTGTAATTGTGGTCCTAGTGGTGGTGGTGGGGGTGGTAGGGGTGGTGGTGGTGGTGGTGGTTGTGGGGGTTGTGTTGATGGAAATGGTGGTGGTGCTGGTTGTGGAGGTGGTGTTATTGGTGGTTGTGATGGTAGTGTTAGTGATCGTGGTGGAGGAGGTGGTGGTGGAGGTGGTGTTGTGGGTGGTGGTGGTGTTGTGGGTGGTGGTGGTGGTGGTGATAGTGATGGTGGTGATGGTGGTAGTGGTGGTGGTAGGGGTGGTGTTGGTGGTTTTGGTAATGGTTGTGATGATGGCAATGGTGGTGGTATGGTGGTGTCGGTGGTGGTGGTGATGCTGGTGGTCGTATGGATCGGGGTGGTTGTGGTGGTTGCGGTGGTTGTGATTGTGGTGGCGGTGGTGGTAATGGTGGTGGTGGGGGTGGTAGTGGTAGTGGTGATGGTGGTGGTACTGTTGACAGTGGTGGTAGTGGTGGTGGTGGTTTTGATGGTGGGGGTGGTGGTGGTAGTAGTGTTTGTGGTGGTGAGAATGTGGTGGTGGTGATGGTGGTGTTAGTGTTGGTGGTGGTGGTGTTGGTGGTGGTGGTAATGGTGGTGATGATCTTAAAAGTGATGATATGGTGGTGGTGGAGGTGGTGGTGGGTTTGTGATGGTGGTGTTTTTGGTGGTAGTAGTGTTGGTGGTGGGGGTGGTATTGGTGGTGGGGTTGGTAGTAGAGAGGGTGGTGGTGGTGGTGGAGGTGATGTTGGCGGTGATGGTGGTAGTGGTGGCAGAGTTGGTAATGATTGTGTTTCGGTGTAGTGGTGGCAGTGGTGGTGGTATTGGTGGTGGTGGTGGTAATGGTGGTGATGATAGTAATAGTGGTGGTGATGATAGTAATAGTAGTGGTATGGTAGTGGTGGTAGTGATGCGGTTGGTGGTGGTGTTTGTGGTGCCAGTGGTGTTTGTGTTTTTGGTAGTGGGAGTGTTGGTGGTGGTAGTGGTGGCAGTGGTGGTGGGGATGGTGGTGGTGTTGGTGGTGGTAACGGTTGTGTTGATGGTAACGGTGGTGGTATGGTGGTGGTGAAAGTTGTGGTGTTGGTGGTGGTAGTGTTGGTAGTGGTGAGGGTGGTGGTATTGGTGGTGGTGGTGGTGGCAGTGTTGGTAATGGTGGTGTTGTTGGTGGTTGTGGTATTGGTGGCAGTGGTTGTGGTGGTGGTGGTGATGGTAGTAGTGGCAGTGGTGGTGGTGGTGGTGGTGGTGGTGGTGGTGTTGGTGGTGGTAGTGTTGGTAGTGGTGAGGGTGGTGGTAGTGATGGCGGTGGTGTTGATGGTGGTGGTGGTATGGGTGGCAGTGGGGGTGGTGGTGGTGGTGGTGGTGGTGGTGGTGGTGGTGGTGATGGTGGTGGTGGTGGTGGTGTTGGTGGTACTGGTGGCAGTGGTGGTAAATGTGGTGGTGGTGGTGGTGGTGGTGGTGGGGATGAGGGTGGTGGCAGTAATCCTGGTAGTGGTGGTGGTGGTGGTTGTGGCGGGAATGGGGGTGGTGGTGGTTTTGGCGGTGGTTGTGGTTGTGATCGTGGTGTTGGTGGTGGTGATGATGATAGTGGTGGTGATACTGGTGGCACTGGTTGTGGTGGTGGTGGTGATGGTAGTAGTGGCAGTGGTGGTGGTGGTGGTGGTGGTGGTGGTGGTGGTGGTGGTGGTGTTAGTGGTGGCAGTGGTGGTAATGGTGGTAGTTGTGTTGGTGGTGGTGGTATTGGTGAGCATGGTGGTGGTGGTGGAAGTGATGGTGGTAGTGGTGGTGCTGGTGGTGGTGTTGGTGGTGGTGGCAGTGGTGGTGGAGGTGGTGTGGGTGGTGGTGGTGTTGTTGGTAGTGGTGGTGATGGTGGTGATGATGGTAATTGTGGTGGTTTTGGTGGTGGAGTTGGTGGTGGTGGTGTTTGGGGTGGCAGTAGTGGTGGTCGTGGTAGTCGTGGTGGTGGTAGTGGGGTGGTGGTGGTAGTATTGGTGGTGGTTGTTGTGGCTGATGTGGGGGAGGTGGTGTTAGTGGTGGTGGTTGTGGTGGTGGTGCTGTTGGGGGTGTTGGTGGTGGTAGTGCTGGTATTGGTGGGCGTGGTTGTGTTGGTGGTGGTGGGGGTAGTGGTAGCAGTTGTGTTGTTGGTGATGGTGCTGTTAGTGGTGGTTTTAATGGTGTTGATGATGGTTGTGGGAATGGTAAAAGTGTTGTTTGTGGTGGCATTAATGCTGCTGGTGGTGGTTGTGGTGATGGTGGTTGTGGTGGTGGTAGTGCTGGTGGTGGTGGTGGTGGTGGTGGTGGTGGTGGTGTTGGTGGTGCTGGTGGTGGTAGTGGTGGTGGACGTGGTGCAGGTGGTGATAGTGGTGGTGATGGTGGTAGTGGTTGTCGTGGTGTTGGGAGTGGTAGTAGTGGTGGTGGTGGTGATGGTAGGTGGCAGTGGTGGTGGTGGTGGTGGTGGTGGTGATGGTGGTATTGGTGAGCTTGGTGGTGTTGGTGGTGTTGATGGTGTTGGTGGTGTTGGTTGTGGTGGTGGTGGTGGTGGTGTTAGTTGTGGCAGTGGTGGTGATGGTGGTGGTTGTGGGGGTGGTGGTGGTGGTATTGGTGAGCGTGGTGGTGGTGGTGGAAGAATAGTAGTAGTGGTGGTGCTGTTGGTGGTGGTGGTCTAGGTGGTGGTGGTGGTAGTGGTAGCAATGGTGGTGGTGGTGGTGGTGGTGATGGTACTGTTGGTGGTGGTAATGGTGGTGATGATGGTGGTGGGGTTTTAAATGGTGGTTTATGTGGTGGCATTAGTGCTGCTGCTGGTGGTGGTGGTGGTGGTGGTGGTGATGGTGGCGGTGGTTGTGTTTGTGGTCGTGGTGGTGGTGGTGGTGATTGTATTGGTGGTGGTGGTGGTGGTGTTGCTAGTACTGGTGGCAGTGGTGGTAATGGTGGTGATGGTAGTGGTGGTGGTGGTGGTGTTGGTGATGGAGATGGGGGTGGTGGCAATAATGCTGGTGGTATGGTGGTGATGGTGGTGGGGATGGTGGTGGTGGCGGGGGTTGTGGTTCTGGTCGTGGTGGTGGTGGTGGTGATGATGGTAGTGGTAGTGGTGTGGTTTTAGTGGTGGTGGTGGGTTTGATGGTGGTGGCGTTTGTGGTGGCCGTAGTGCTGGTGGTGGTGTTGGTGGTGGTGGAGTTGGTGTTAATAGTGTGGTAGTGGTGGTGTTGATGGTGGTGGTGGTGGAGGTAGTGTTAGTGGAGATGGTGGTCGTGGTGGTTGTGGTAGTGGTGGTGGTGGGGGTGGTAGTGGTGGTGGAAGTG
This sequence comes from Branchellion lobata, assembly GCA_947562095.1. NCBI lineage: Eukaryota > Metazoa > Annelida > Clitellata > Hirudinida > Piscicolidae > Branchellion > Branchellion lobata. Next base: position 4,888,615 of record OX387258.1, on the reverse strand, counting down.
GTGGTGGTGGTGATGTTGGTGGTGTTGGTAGTGGTGGCAGTAGTGGTGGTGGTGTTGGTGGTAGTGGTGGTGCTTGTGGTGGTGTTGGTGGTGGTTATGTTGGTGGTGGTGGTCTAGGTGGTGGTGGTGGTAGTGGTAGCAGTGGTGGTGGTAGTGGTAGCAGTGGTGATGGTGGTGGTGATGGTGTTGTTGGTGGTGATGGTGTTGTTGGTGGTGGTAATGGTGCTGATGATGGTGTTGGGGTTGTTACTGGTGATGTATGTGGTGGCATTTGTGCTGCTGCTGGTGGTGGTGGTGGTGTTGGTGGTGGTGGTGATGGTGGTGGTGGTTTTGGTTGTGGTCGTGATGGTGGTGGTGGTGATAGTATTGGTGGTGGTGGTGGTGTTTTGGTAGTACTGGTGGCAGTGGTGGTAATGGTGGTGATTGTAGTGGTGGTGGTGTTGGTGTTGGTGGTGGAGATGGGGGTGGTGGGTGTGGTGGCGGTGGTTGTGGTTGTGGTCATGGTGGTCGTGGTGGTGGTTGTGATGTTGGTAGTGGTGGTGGTCTGGTTGTTGTTGTGGTGGTGGGTTTGATGGTGGTGGTGTTTGTGGTGGCCGTAAAGCTGGTGGTGGTTGTGGTGGTGGTTGAGGTATTGTTATTGGAAGTGGTGGTGGTGGTGGTGGTGGTGGTGGGGGTGGTATTGGTGGTGGAAGTAGTGGTGGTGGAGATGGTGGTAGTGGTGGAAGTGGTGGAGGAGGTGGTGGTGTTGGTAGTGGTGGCTGTGGTGGTGGAGGTGGTGTGGGTGGTTGTGATGTTGTTGCTAGTGGTGGCAGTGGTCGTGGTGGTGATGGTGGTGGTAGTTGTGGTGGTGTTGGTGGTGGTGGTGTTGGTGGTGGTGGTCTAGGTGGTGGTGGTGGTAGTGGTAGCAGTTGTGGTGGTGGTGGTGGTGGTGGTGGTGATGGTGCTGTTGGTGGTGGTAATTGTGGTGATGATGGTGGTGGGGTTGTTACTGGTGGTGTATATGATGGCAGTAGTGCTGCTGTTGGTGGTGGTGGTGGTGGTGGTGGTGAGGGTGGCAGTGGATGTGTTTATGGTCGTGGTGGTGGTGGTGGTGATAGTATTGGTGGTCGTGGTGGTGGTGGTGTTGCTAGTACTGGTGGCAGTGGTGGTAATGGTGGTGATGGTATTGGTGGTGGTGGTGGTGTTGGTGGTGGAGATGGGGATGGTGGCAATAATGCCCGTGGTGCTGGTGGTCATGGTGGTGGGGATGGTGGTTGTGGTGGTGGTGGCGGTGGTTGTGGTTGTGGTCGTGGTGTTGGTAGTGGTGATGATGGTAGGTGTGGTGGTGTGGTTGTTGTGGTGGTGGTGGGTTTGATGGTGGGGGTGTTTGTGGTGGCCGTAGTGCTGGTGGTGGTGGTGGTGGTGGTGATGGTGGGAGTGGCGGTGGTGGTGGAGTTGGTGCTAGTGGTGTGGTAGTGATGGTGTTGGTGGTGGTGGTGGTGGAGGTAGTGCTAGTGGAGGTGGTGGTCGTGGTGGTTTTGGTAGTGGTGGTGGTGGGGGTGGTAGTGGTGGTGGAAGTGGTGGTGGTGGTGATGTTGGTGGTGTTGGTAGTGGTGGCAGTAGTGGTGGTGGTGTTGGTGGTAGTGGTGGTGCTGGTGGTGGTGTTGGTGGTGGTTATGTTGGTGGTGGTGGTCTAGGTGGTGGTGGTGGTAGTGGTAGCAGTGGTTGTGGTAGTGGTAGCAGTGGTGGTGGTGGTGGTGGTGGTGGTGTTGTTGGTGGTGATGGTGTTGTTGGTGGTGGTAATGGTGCTGATGATGGTGTTGGGGTTGTTACTGGTGATGTATGTGGTGGCATTTGTGCTGCTGCTGGTGGTGGTGGTGGTGGTGGTGGTGGTGGTGATGGTGGTGGTGGTTGTGGTTGTGGTCGTGATGGTGGTGGTGATAGTTGTGGTGGTGGTGGTGGTGTTGGTAGTACTGATGGCAGTGGTGGTAATGGTGGTGATTGTAGTTGTGGTGGTGTTGGTGTTGGTGGGGGAGATTGGGGTGGTGGCAATAGTGCTGGTGGTGGTGGTGGTGATGGTGGTGGGGATGGGGGTGGTGGGTGAGGTGGCGGTGGTTGTTTATGTGGTCATTGTGGTGGTGGTGGTTGTGATGTTGGTAGTGGTGATGGTCTGGTTGTTGTGGTGGTGGTGGGTTTGATGGTGGTGGTGTTTGTGGTGGCCGTAAAGCTGGTGGTGGTGGTGGTGGTGGTCGTCGTTGAGGTATTGTTAGTGGAGGTGGTGGTGGTGGTGGTGGTGGTGGTGGTACTGGTGGTGGTGGGAGTGGTATTGGTGGTGGAAGTGGTGGTGGTGGTGATGGTGGTAGTGGTGGAAGTGGTGGAGGAGGTGGTGGTGTTGGTAGTGGTGGCAGTGGTGGTGGAGGTGGTGTGGGTGGTGGTGGTGTTGTTGGTAGTGGTGGCAGTGGTCGTGGTGGTGATGGTGGTGGTAGTGGTGGTGGTGTTGGTGGTGGTGGTGTTGGTGGTGGTGGTCTAGGTGGTGGTGGTGGTATTGGTAGCAGTGGTGGTGGTGGTGGTGGTGGTGGTGGTGGTGATGGTGCTGTTGGTGGTGGTAATGGTGGTGATGATGGTGGTGGGGTTGTTACTGGTGGTGTATGTGGCGGCAGTAGTGCTGCTGTTGTTGGTGGTGGTGGTGGTTGTGGTGAAGGTGGCGGTGGTTGTGTTTGTGATCGTGGTGGTGGTGGTGGTGGTGATAGTATTGGTGGTGGTGGTGGTGGTGGTGTTGATAGTACTG
>OX387258.1:4868348-4880848 GCA_947562095.1 Branchellion lobata | reverse complement strand
AATAATAATAATAATAATAATAATAATAATAATAATAATAATAATAATAATAATAATAATAATAATAATAATAATAATAATAATAATAATAATAATAATAATAATAATAATAATAATAATAAAAAAAATAATAATAATAATAATAATAATAATAATAATAATAATAATACTAATAATAATAATAATAATAATAATAATAATAATAATAATAATAATAATAGAAAGAATAAAGACTGGGAGACGCAGTGAGTGGGCTAGCTTATGATTAGTAAGGCAAGAGGGTCTTTATAACGAAAAACGCTGTTGTTTTAGTTGATGAGAGTGAATGTTACAGTGGATTGGTGATTGTCGGTTGTTATTCTGAGAACTGAAAAAGCTTTGGAGATTGTGTTACAATTGTTGTTAGTCGGTAACTACTGCTGCTGTTAGTCTCTTACTGCTGTTGTTGTCATTGAGTGTTGGTTCTGTTGTTATTGAGTGTTACTGAGACTGTTATTTTCGATTTTACTGCCTCTTACTGGTAGTCAGAGTGTTGTGTTGGTTGATTTGATTGAGTTGTGTTGTTATAGTTGTTGTAGAGAATTGTGGGTTCCATTTGAGAGTGCAAAATCAAACGTGAGTTCATTCAATAATAACAACAACAAAAACAAAAACAACAACAACAAAAACAACAACAACAAAAACAACAACAACAAAAACATTAAAAAAAACGATGATACTAAAAATAGAAAAAAACATCAACAGTAATAATAAAGAACATCAACAAAAACATCAAAATTACTTCTCTTAACCTCAGCCCTTCATTGTGAGCAACAACCACCCTGACAACCAACACCATAGCAACACCATCATACCAACACCATAGCAACACCATCATACCAACACCATAGCAACACCATCATACCAACACCATAGCAACACCATCATACCAACACCATAGCAACACCAAAAAAGCCACTAATAATCACCACAGCAACACCATAAAAATCAACATCTCACTACTATATCACCACCATATCATCCCACTAGCAACCACTACATCACCTTCCTAGCAACCACCATATCACCTCTCCAGCAACCACCATATCAACACCCTAACAACACCATATCAACACCATAACAACCACTATATCAACACCTTAACAACACCATATCAACACCCTAACAACGCCATATCAACACCCTAACAGCACCATATCAACACTCTAACAACACCATATCAACACCCTAACAACACCAACGCATCACCATATCAACACCCTATCAGCACCATGGCAAACATTATAAAATAACCATGACAACCACCACATTATCACCACGGCAACCATTATAATATAACCATGACGACACCATATCATCATCATGGCAACCACCACAGTCACCATGGAAACCATTCTTGACTTCTTCGGAATGTCGAAGCTCAAGTCGACCAACAGAGGAGACGACGATCGAGCTGATAGGTGCACATTTCCATCCTTCCATTCATCCTTTCATTCTTCCATCCATCATTCCATCCATCCATTCATCCGTTCATTCTTCCATCCATCATTCCATCCATCCATTCATCCGTTCATTCTTCCATCCATCCATCTATTCATCCATCCGTTCATCCGTCCATTCTTATATCAGTCCATTTTTCTAGCTATCCATCCATCCATCCTTCCATTCATACATCTATCCGTCCATTCATCCATCCATCCGTCCATTCATCCATCCATTCATCCATCCATCCGTCCATACATCCATCCAGTCATTCATTCATCCATCCATCCAGCCATCCATCAATTCGTTCATTCATCCGTCCATCCATCCATTCATCCATTCATCCGTCCATCCATCTATCCATCCGTCCATTCATCCATCCATCAATCCATTCTTCCATCCATTTTTTGACCTTCCATCCACCGTATTTTCTTACTTTCTATACATTATTTAATTAGTTGAAACTTATTTTTATTATTTGTGTAATTCCCCATAAGCAAATAAATATATATATGAGACAATAAAAAATATTAAAAAATAATGATAATAATAACGCATAAATGAGTCGATTAGTTTATTAAATTGAAAAGTTAATTTTATAAAATATAAAGAGAAATTCATTATTATTAGAGAAAAATAATTATACTTTTATATAACTAAATAAAAATTAAGTTCATTCAGTTAATAAACTATTAAAAAATTATGATTAAAACCTTTTCTCCCCCATTCCTTTCCTCCCCTTTCCTTTCTCCTTCCCCTTCCTTCCTTCCTCCCCTCCCTTCCTCCCCTCCCTTCCTTCCTCCTTCCCCTCCCTTCCTCCTTCCCCTCCCTTCCTCCTTTCCCTCCCTTCCTCCTTCCCCTCCCTTCCTTCTTCCCCTCCCTTCCTTCTTCCCCTTCCTTCCTTCTTCCCCTTCCTTCCTTCCTCCCCTCCCTTCCTCCTTCTCTTCCCTTCCTTCTTCTCCTCCCTTCCTCCTTCCCCTCCCTTCCTCCTTCCCCTCCCTTCCTCCTTCCCCTCCCTTCCTCCTTCCCCTTCCTTCCTTCTTCCCCTCCCTTCCTCCTTCCCCTCCCTTCCTTCTTCCCCTCCCTTCCTCCTTCCCCTCCCTTCCTCCTTCCCCTTCCTTCCTTCCTCCCTTCCCTTCCTCCTTCCCCTCCCTTCCTTCTTCCCCTTCCTTCCTCCTTCCCCTTCCTTCCTCCTTCCCCTCCCTTCCTCCTTCCCCTCCCTTCCTCCTTCCCCTCCCTTCCTCCTTCCCCTCCCTTCCTCCTTCCCCTCCCTTCCTCCTTCCCCTTCCTTCCTTCCTCCCTTCCCTTCCTTCTTCCCCTCCCTTCCTTCTTCCCCTTCCTTCCTTCTTCCCCTTCCTTCCTTCCTCCCCTCCCTTCCTCCTTCTCTTCCCTTCCTTCTTCTCCTCCCTTCCTCCTTCCCCTCCCTTCCTCCTTCCCCTCCCTTCCTCCTTCCCCTCCCTTCCTCCTTCCCCTTCCTTCCTTCTTCCCCTCCCTTCCTCCTTCCCCTCCCTTCCTCCTTCCCCTTCCTTCCTCCTTTCCCTCCCTTCCTTCTTCCCCTCCCTTCCTCCTTCCCCTCCCTTCCTCCTTCCCCTTCCTTCCTTCTTCTCCTCCCTTCCTCCTTCCCCTCCCTTCCTCCTTCCCCTCCCTTCCTCCTTCCCCTCCCTTCCTCCTTCCCCTTCCTTCCTCCTTCCCCTCCCTTCCTCCTTCCCCTCCCTTCCTTCTTCCCCTCCCTTCCTCCTTCCCCTCCCTTCCTCCTTCCCCTCCCTTCCTCCTTTCCCTCCCTTCCTCCTTCCCCTCCCTTCCTCCTTTCCCTCCCTTCCTCCTTCCCCTCCCTTCCTCCTTCCCCTTCCTTCCTCCTTCCCCTCCCTTCCTCCTTCCCCTCCCTTCCTCCTTCCCCTCCCTTCCTCCTTCCCCTCCCTTCCTTCTTCCCCTCCCTTCCTCCTTCCCCTCCCTTCCTCCTTCCCCTCCCTTCCTCCTTCCCCTCCCTTCCTCCTTCCCCTCCCTTCCTCCTTCCCCTCCCTTCCTCCTTCCCCTCCCTTCCTTCTTCCCCTCCCTTCCTCCTTCCCCTTCCTTCCTTCTTCCCCTCCCTTCCTCCTTCCCCTCCCTTCCTCCTTCCCCTTCCTTCCTCCTTCCCCTTCCTTCCTTCTTCCCCTCCCTTCCTCCTTCCCCTCCCTTCCTCCTTCCCCTTCCTTCCTCCTTCCCCTCCCTTCCTTTTTCCCCTCCCTTCCTTCTTCCTTTTTCCCCCCAGACTGAGCAGAAACGTCACGGTGACAATGTTGATCTTCTTCGCCGTCATCGTCACCACCAAGACCTTCGTGGGAGACCCCATTGAGTGCTGGGCTCCCGCCCAGTTCTCTGGTGGGTAGGAAGAAATTGGGTGTTTTTAAAGGTTTTTTAGTATTTTTCAAGGTTGTTTGAGAGGTTTCAAGGTTTACCGCCCCAAAGAAATTCCTATGAAACCTCAAAAAAAACCCAAAACACCAAAAAACACGCTAGGCGCGCAAGAGGACTATGTGAACAGCTACTGTTGGATCAGAAACACCTACTTCCTCGCCAACGACGAAGATGTTCCTGCCGCAGACGACCACGTGCAAATGAACGTGCGACCTTAGTAGTTTAACCTAATTAGCTGGATTAATTAGGCTATAATTAGCTGGAATAATTTAACTCTATTAACTGGGTTAATTGTTTCATAACCAGTGGTTGATTTTGTTTTAATTAATCTCAATCTTGTTTTTTGAGTTCAATTATCATGGCTCAAAGCCTCAAAAACCCTGAAACACTCAAAAAATCCAAAAATATCAGAACCAAAAGCCCTCTTTGAAAACCTCAAAAAAATAATAATCCCGGAAAAACCCATAAAAACCTCAAAAATGTCCACCACCTACTAACCACTAAAAACCCTTCCCCCTACTTTTCACTTCTCACCCACTTATCACCCACAACCCACTCACCCACCCAATCACAACCTTACTACCCACCCACCCACAACCCACCCACTCACAACCTTACTACCCACCCACCCACTCACAACCTTACTACCCACCCACCCACAAGCCACTCACCAACCCACAAACCAACCACCCATCCACAACCCACCCACCCACCCACTCACAACCTTACTACCCATCCACCCACTCACAACCTTACTACCCACCCACCCACAACCCACTCACCAACACACAAATCACCCACCTATCTACTAACAACCCACTCACCAACCCAAAAAACACCCACCCATCCACTAACAACCCACCCCCCAGGAGATCACCTACTACCAGTGGGTCCCCTTAATCTTGCTGGGACAGGCTTTGTGCTTTTATCTTCCTTACGCCGTGTGGAAGAGCTTTGGCACCAAGACTGGTCTGGATCTCAACAGCATCGTGGCTGCTGGAGAGAGTTTCAACGCCACGGAAACTGCGGAAGTGAGAGACAAAACTATCTCTTACATGACTAGCCAAGTAGATCGGTCTGTTTGATGGTTTTAATTATTTTTAGTATTGATAGTTATGCGCTCTTGAATAATGTGGAATCAACGCTATAAAAATGAGTTGATTAGATTGGATCAGATTGGAATAATAAATGCAATTTTTAATGCGCCCAGACAAGGGATTACTGAAACGGGATTTTTTGGGGGGTTTTTCATGGTTTTGAGTTTTTTTCGGTCTTTTTGTTTTTTTTTTGAAATTTTTTTTGGGGGTTTTGGAAGTTTATTTTTCGAATTTTGAGGATTTCTTGTGATTTAAAAAAATTTTGAAAAATGTTTTAGAAATCATCTGTGAAGGTTTGGGAATGAGGGGGTTTGGGAATGAGGGGGTTTGAGAATGAGGGGGTTTGGGAATGAGGGGGTTTGGGGATGAGGGGGTTTGGAGATGAGGGGGTTTGGGGATGAGGAGGTTTGGGAATGAGGGGGTTTGGGAATGAGGGGGTTTGGGAATGAGGGGGTTTGGGGATGAGGGGGTTTGGGGATGAGGGGGTTTGGGGATGAAGGGGTTTGGGGATGAGGGGGTTTGGGAATGAGGGGGTTTGGGAATGAGGGGGTTTGGGGATGAGGGGGTTTGGGAATGAGGGGGTTTGGGAATGAGGGGGTTTGGGAATGAGGGGGTTTGGGGATGAGGGGGTTTGGGAATGAGGGGGTTTGGGAATGAGGGGGTTTGGGAATGAGGGGGTTTGGGGATGAGGGGGTTTGGGGATGAGGGGGTTTGGGGATGAGGGGGTTTGGGAATGAGGGGGTTTGGGGATGAGGGGGTTTGGGGATGAGGGGGTTTGGGAATGAGGGGGTTTGGGGATGAGGGGGTTTGGGGATGAGGGGGTTTGGGGATGAGGGGGTTTGGGGATGAGGGGGTTTGGGAATGAGGGGGTTTGGGGATGAGGGGGTTTGGGAATGAGGGGGTTTGGGAATGAGGGGGTTTGGGAATGAGGGGGTTTGGGGATGAGGGGGTTTGGGGATGAGGGGGTTTGGGGATGAAGGGGTTTGGGGATGAGGGGGTTTGGGGATGAGGGGGTTTGGGAATGAGGGGGTTTGGGAATGAGGGGGTTTGGGGATGAGGGGGTTTGGGAATGAGGGGGTTTGGGAATGAGGGGGTTTGGGAATGAGGGGGTTTGGGGATGAGGGGGTTTGGGGATGAGGGGGTTTGGGGATGAGGGGGTTTGGGAATGAGGGGGTTTGGGGATGAGGGGGTTTGGGGATGAGGGGGTTTGGGAATGAGGGGGTTTGGGGATGAGGGGGTTTGGGGATGAGGGGGTTTGGGGATGAGGGGGTTTGGGGATGAGGGGGTTTGGGAATGAGGGGGTTTGGGGATGAGGGGGTTTGAGAATGAGGGGGTTTGGGGATGAGGGGGTTTGGGGATGAGGGGGTTTGGGAATGAGGGGGTTTGGGGATGAGGGGGTTTGAGAATGAGGGGGTTTGGGGATGAGGGGGTTTGGGAATGAGGGGGTTTGGGGATGAGGGGGTTTGGGAATGAGGGGGTTTGGGGATGAGGGGGTTTGGGGATGAGGGGGTTTGGGAATGAGGGGGTTTGGGGATGAGAGGGTTTGGGGATGAGGGGGTTTGGGAATGAGGGGGTTTGGGGATGAGGGGGTTTGGGAATGAGGGGGTTTGGGAATGAGGGGGTTTGGGAATGAGAGGGTTTGGGAATGAGGGGGTTTGGGGATGAGGGGGTTTGAGAATGAGGGGGTTTGGGAATGAGGGGGTTTGGGAATGAGGGGGTTTGGGGATGAGGGGGTTTGGGGATGAGGGGGTTTGGGAATGAGGGGGTTTGGGGATGAGGGGGTTTGAGAATGAGGGGGTTTGGGGATGAGGGGGTTTGGGGATGAGGGGGTTTGGGGATGAGGGGGTTTGGGAATGAGGGGGTTTGGGGATGAGGGGGTTTGAGAATGAGGGGGTTTGGGGATGAGGGGGTTTGGGAATGAGGGGGTTTGGGAATGAGGGGGTTTGGGGATGAGGGGGTTTGGGGATGAGGGGGTTTGGGAATGAGGGGGTTTGGGGATGAGGGGGTTTGGGGATGAGGGGGTTTGGGAATGAGGGGGTTTGGGGATGAGGGGGTTTGGGAATGAGGGGGTTTGGGAATGAGGGGGTTTGGGGATGAGGGGGTTTGAGAATGAGGGGGTTTGGGGATGAGGGGGTTTGGGAATGAGGGGGTTTGGGAATGAGGGGGTTTGGGGATGAGGGGGTTTGGGGATGAGGGGGTTTGGGAATGAGGGGGTTTGGGGATGAGGGGGTTTGGGAATGAGGGGGTTTGGGGATGAGGGGGTTTGGGGATGAGGGGGTTTGGGAATGAGGGGGTTTGGGAATGAGGGGGTTTGGGGATGAGGGGGTTTGGGGACAATTGTTGCATCGGTGGCTGAAGCAGGAAAACATGGCTTTGATTCCTTGTTACTATCCTTTTATATTTTCATCTCAACTAACAAAGCAGCTTGAATAAAAACCTATACCCAAAATTAATTTTAAAAAACCTTTTGAAACCCCAAAATTTAAAATAAAAAACCCACTTCTAAAAAACATCCACCCAATAAAAACCCACCCCCTCAAACCACCCACCCAATAAAAACCCACCCTCCCGAAACACCCACCCCAACAAAAACCCACCCCCTCAAAACATCCACCCCAAACCCCCAAAGGTACGTGGCTGAGGCGAAGAAGCGTGCATACAAGAGCAGGACCATAAGTTTCAAGATGTTGTTATCGTGTCTGCAGTGCTTAAGAGGCAGTTATCTCTTCTCCTTCTACCTCCTCATCAAACTCCTCTTCCTCCTCAACGCCGTCTTCCAGTTCCTGCTGGTGAATGCCCTGTTCGGAGGGGACTTCATAAGCTACGGATGGACCGTCATTCAAACCTCGCTCGAGTACCATGTGTACGTTCAAAGTGAGTGGTGGGGTTTGGTGGGTGATGAGGGCTTGGGGGTGAGTGGTGGGGTTTGGTGGGTGATGAGGGCTTGGGGGGTGATGAGGGTTTGGTGGGTGATGAAGGGTTGGTGGGTGATGAGGGGTTGGTGGGTGATGAGGGGTTGGTGGGTGATGAGGGGTTAGTGGGTGATAAGGGGTTGGTGGGTGAAGAGGAGTTGGTGGGTGAAGAGAAGTTGGTGGGTGATAAGGGGTTGGTGGGTGAAGAAGAGTTGGTGGGTGATGAGAGGTTGGTGGGTGATGGGGATGAGTGGGTGGTGTAATTTGGTGGGTAATTGGGGGGTTGAAAAGGCAATGATGATTTGAGTGGGTGACGGGGGGCGGTGAATGGGTGGTGTGGTTTGGTGGGTGATGGGGGGTTGAGGGGGTGATGGGGGGTGAGTGGGTGGTGTGGTTTGGTGGGTGATGGGGGGTTGAAGGGGTGACGGGGGTGTGAGTGGGTGGTGTGGTTTGGTGCGTGATGGGAGGTTGAGGGGGTGACGGGGGGTGAGTGGGTGGTGTGGTTTGGTGGGTGATGTGGGGTTGAGGGGGTGATGGGGGGTGAGTGGGTGGTGTGGTTTGGTGGGTGATGGGGGGTTGAGGGGGTGACGGGGAGGTGAGTGGGTGGTGTGGTTTGGTGGGTGATGGGAGGTTGAGGGGGTGACAGGGGATGAGTGGGTGGTGTGGTTTGGTTTGGTGGGTGAAGGGAGGTTGAGGGGGTGACGGGGAATGAGTGGGTGGTGTGGTTTGGTGGGTGATGGGGGGTTGAGAAGGTGATGGGAGGGTGAGTGGGTGGTGTGGTTTGGTGGGTGATGGGGGGTTGAGGGGGTGACGGAGGGTGAGTGGGTGGTGTGGTTTGGTGGGTGATGGGGGGTTGAGGGGGTGATGGGGGGTGAGTGGGTGGTGTGGTTTGGTGGGTGATGGGGGGTTGAGGGGGTGACGGGATTTGAGTGGGTGATGGGGGGGTGAGTGGGTGATAGGATAGTGGGAATTAGTGGGTGATTAAGGTGGGTGAGTGAGTGATTTGGGTTTTTTGGTGGTTGGGTGAGTAGAGTGAATGATTGAGTGATTCAGGTAACTGGGTTGGTTGGAAGGGTTGGATGGTTTGGGTGATTTCTTTGTGTGTAGTGAGTTTGAAGGGTGGTTTGAGTCGGGTTTCCTCTTTGGTTGGTGGGGGGCTTTGATGGTTTTTTCTAAAGATAGATTAAGAGGTTGATGTTCTTAAGGTTTCCAACTCACAACTTCACCCCTTTTTCCAACTGCAACTCCACCCCATCCTTAACCCACCCACCTGATCCTCAACCCACCCACTTCATCTTCAACCCACCCACCCCATCCTTAACCTACCCACCTCATCCTCAACCCACCCAGCCCATCCTCAACCCATGCATCCCATCTTCAACCTACCCACCTCATCCTCAACCCAGCCATCTCATCCTCAAACCACCCACTTCATCCTCAACCCACCCACTTCATCCTCAACCCACCCACCCTATCCTCAACCCACCCACTTCATCCCCAACCCACCCACCCCATCCTCAACCCACCCACCTCATCCCCAACCCACCCACCCCATCCTCAACCCACCCACCCCATCCTTAACCTACCCTCCTCATCCTCAACCCAACCCACTCCAATTTTCAACCCACCCAACCCATCTTTAAGGTTTTCCAAGGCAACATAGTTTGCTTACTGTGCCTATAACAAATTGTACATTAAGTAATTAATTAATTAATTAATTCATTCATTCATTCATTCATTCATTCATTAATTCATTAATTCATTCATTCTTTCATTCATTCATTCATTCAGTCAGTCATTCATTCATCTTTCATTCATTCATTCATTCCAACCCACTACACCCCATTCCACCCACTCAACCCTCCCCCAGGTTCGTTTCCTGGGCAACATCCACCCTTACAACGCCCAGTGTGTTCTACCAATCAACAACTTCAACGAAAAGATTTTCCTCTTTCTGTGGTTCTGGTTCATCGTTGTCATGGCTACTTCTTTCCTCTCACTCATTCTCTGGATACTCAGAATGAATCCACAGTCCAAACTGGTGAGGGTTTTGTGGGAATTTTTGATTTTTGAAGATTTTTTGAAAATATTTTGAGGTTTTTTGAGAATATTTTGAGGTTTTTTGAGAATATTTTGAGGTTTTTTGAGAATATTTTGAGGTTTTTTGAGAATATTTTGAGGTTTTTTGAGAATATTTTGAGGTTTTTTGAGAATATTTTGAGGTTTTTTGAGAATATTTTGAGGTTTTTTGAGAATATTTTGAGGTTTTTTGAGAATATTTTGAGGTTTTTTGAGAATATTTTGAGGTTTTTTGAGAATATTTTGAGGTTTTTTGAGAATATTTTGAGGTTTTTTGAGAATATTTTGAGGTTTTTTGAGAATATTTTGAGGTTTTTTGAGAATATTTTGAGGTTTTTTGAGAATATTTTGAGGTTTTTTGAGAATATTTTGAGGTTTTTTGAGAATATTTTGAGGTTTTTTGAGAATATTTTGAGGTTTTTTGAGAATATTTTGAGGTTTTTTGAGAATATTTTGAGGTTTTTTGAGAATATTTTGAGGTTTTTTGAGAATATTTTGAGGTTTTTTGAGAATATTTTGAGGTTTTTTGAGAATATTTTGAGGTTTTTTGAGAATATTTTGAGGTTTTTTGAGAATATTTTGAGGTTTTTTGAGAATATTTTGAGGTTTTTTGAGAATATTTTGAGGTTTTTTGAGAATATTTTGAGGTTTTTTGAGAATATTTTGAGGTTTTTTGAGAATATTTTGAGGTTTTTTGAGAATATTTTGAGGTTTTTTGAGAATATTTTGAGGTTTTTTGAGAATATTTTGAGGTTTTTTGAGAATATTTTGAGGTTTTTTGAGAATATTTTGAGGTTTTTTGAGAATATTTTGAGGTTTTTTGAGAATATTTTGAGGTTTTTTGAGAATATTTTGAGGTTTTTTGAGAATATTTTGAGGTTTTTTGAGAATATTTTGAGGTTTTTTGAGAATATTTTGAGGTTTTTTGAGAATATTTTGAGGTTTTTTGAGAATATTTTGAGGTTTTTTGAGAATATTTTGAGGTTTTTTGAGAATATTTTGAGGTTTTTTGAGAATATTTTGAGGTTTTTTGAGAATATTTTGAGGTTTTTTGAGAATATTTTGAGGTTTTTTGAGAATATTTTGAGGTTTTTTGAGAATATTTTGAGGTTTTTTGAGAATATTTTGAGGTTTTTTGAGAATATTTTGAGGTTTTTTGAGAATATTTTGAGGTTTTTTGAGAATATTTTGAGGTTTTTTGAGAATATTTTGAGGTTTTTTGAGAATATTTTGAGGTTTTTTGAGAATATTTTGAGCTTTTTTGAGAATATTTTGAGGTTTTTTGGGAATATTTTGAGCTTTTTTGAGAATATTTTGAGGTTTTTTGAGAATATTTTGAGGTTTTTTGAGAATATTTTGAGGTTTTTTGAGAATATTTTGAGGTTTTTTGAGAATATTTTGAGGTTTTTTGAGAATATTTTGAGGTTTTTTGAGAATATTTTGAGGTTTTTTGAGAATATTTTGAGGTTTTTTGAGAATATTTTGAGGTTTTTTGAGAATATTTTGAGGTTTTTTGAGAATATTTTGAGGTTTTTTGAAAATATTTTGAGGTTTTTTGAGAATATTTTGAGGTTTTTTGAGAATATTTTGAGGTTTTTTGAGAATATTTTGAGGTTTTTTGAGAATATTTTGAGGTTTTTTGAGAATATTTTGAGGTTTTTTGAGAATATTTTGAGGTTTTTTGAGAATATTTTGAGGTTTTTTGAGAATATTTTGAGGTTTTTTGAGAATATTTTGAGGTTTTTTGAGAATATTTTGAGGTTTTTTGAGAATATTTTGAGGTTTTTTGAGAATATTTTGAGGTTTTTTGAGAATATTTTGAGGTTTTTTGAGAATATTTTGAGGTTTTTTGAGAATATTTTGAGGTTTTTTGAGAATATTTTGAGGTTTTTTGAGAATATTTTGAGGTTTTTTGAGAATATTTTGAGGTTTTTTGGGAATATTTTGAGGTTTTTTGAGAATATTTTGAGGTTTTTTGAGAATATTTTGAGGTTTTTTGAGAATATTTTGAGGTTTTTTGAGAATATTTTGAGGTTTTTTGAGAATATTTTGAGGTTTTTTGAGAATATTTTGAGGTTTTTTGAGAATATTTTGAGGTTTTTTGAGAATATTTTGAGGTTTTTTGAGAATATTTTGAGGTTTTTTGAGAATATTTTGAGGTTTTTTGAGAATATTTTGAGGTTTTTTGAGAATATTTTGAGGTTTTTTGGGAATATTTTGAGGTTTTTTGAGAATATTTTGAGGTTTTTTGAGAATATTTTGAGGTTTTTTGAGAATATTTTGAGGTTTTTTGAGAATATTTTGAGGTTTTTTGAGAATATTTTGAGGTTTTTTGAGAATATTTTGAGGTTTTTTGAGAATATTTTGAGGTTTTGTTTTTGTAATTTAAAAAAAATTCAAAATTTTTTTGGAAAAGTTTCTGGTGGGTTTTAAGGGTTTTTTTTTATATATTTCACTATTTTTTTTCAAATGTTTTGAGGGCTTTCAGCTTTTTTTTTGTGAGTTTAAAAAAAAATTTCGGTGTTTGAAGTTTCAT
>OX387258.1:4855848-4863348 GCA_947562095.1 Branchellion lobata | reverse complement strand
TTAGACGAGACAATGTGGTGTTATTTATTCAAAAGCAGCTGAGCGCCTTGTGAGAAACACCCACTCAGGTGTGGAAATGCCTGTGTCAAGCAGACAGGCACAAGCATGAATGAAAGCAAAAATTAAAAAGAAGTTAAAAGAAAGTTGAAATAAATTAAATTTTAAAATAAATTTTTAATAAACAAAGAAGAGAAGAGAACAAAGAAGCAAAGAAAAAAAGATTGACGGAGAAAACAAAGAGAAGATAAAAAAGCCACAGAGAGGTTCATTAAGTCACAAAAACCAATTCAAAATATTTAATTTTAAGGTCACTTTTGTGCGTTACAAAGCTAGCGCTAAACAAATAGTGGGATGAACTGGATGACGTCACGCTGTATGAACGTACGAATGAACAAAAGTATAAAAATAATGAACGAACGGAAGAACGAACAAATGAACGAATGAATGAATTAACGAATAAAGTAATGAATGAATTAACGAAAGACGGAATGATTGAACGAACGAAAAAACAGATTAACGAATGAATGAATGAATGAGCAAATGAACAAAAGAACGAAAGAACGAACGAATAAACGAACGAACGAATGAACGAATGAACGGAAGAAAGTACGAAGAAATGAACAAATGAACGAATAAACGGAAAAAACGAATAAATGAACAAATGAACGGAAGAAAGAACGAAAAAATGAAGAAACGAACAAATAAACGAACGAATGAATTAACAAATGGAAGAAAGAACGAACAAACAAAAAGAGTGCTCAAAAAAAAAACAATTCATGGAGAGAGAGAGAAAGAGAGGGTTGGAGGTGTTGAAGAGAGGAAGAAAGAGGGGAAAATTAGAAAAGTTGAAGAGAGGAAAAGAAGGGAGGGTTGGAGAAGTTGAGAAGTGGAATAGAGAGGGGTCTGATGGAGGCGCCATCATGCATGCTGTGATGTTGTTGCTGCCGCTGCTGTTGTTGTTGGCCACAAGAGTGTAGTTAATATTGAAAAGAATAACCGTTAATAAAATTATTTTTATTATTATTATTACTATTATTATCATCAGCATCATTATTATTATTATCATTATTTTTGTTATTATCAGATTCGGTAATAAGAAAGTCAATGGAAACAGTGTTGGCAAGTAAGTTGTGTGCGCAATGGAAGACAATACGACACGATGTTGTACAATATAGTAAAGTACAAAAAATACAATGCAATCAAACACAATACACTACAGTAAAATACAAAGAAACAAAATACATAAAACACATAAAAAACAATATAAAACAAAATGTAACAATAAAATACAATGGAATTATTATAAATGACTGTTATACAATAAAATATAGTACAACACAAAACAATGCAAAAAAAGACAATACACTACGGTACAACACAATGAAATACAATGCAATAGAATGCAAAAAAATAAAACAAAATACAACGCAATACAATACAATACAATACAAAACATAATGTAACAATACAATACAATACAAAACATAATGTAACAATACAATACAATGGAACTTATTATTATAAATTGTTGCTTTTGGTGGGTTGAGTGAATAGACTTTCGTACAGGATGAACAAATAAATGAAAAAATAATAATAAAACTGGAAATAATAATAATAATACTGAAAATACTGAAAATATTAATAATAATAATAATAATAAAACTGAAAACATTAATGATATTCAATACAAAATAATAATAGTGGAAAAAAAACTAAAAAAAGTAATGGTAATAATAAAACTGAAAATATTAAGAATAAAAATAAAACTAAAAATAGTGAAAATATTAAAAAAACTGAGAATAGTAATAGTGATAAAAAACTGAAAATAATAAAGTAATAATAAAAATAATAAAAAAATTGAAAATAGCAATAAAAAAATAATAAAACTGAAAATAGTACAAATAATGATGAGAAAACGAAAAAAGTAATAACAATAATATTAATAATAATAATAAGAATAATAAAACTGAAAATATTAATGAAAATGAAAATATTAATAAAACTGAAAACACTAATATTACGAAGCATGAAAAGAGGTGATATGATTATGTTCAAACGATATCAGAACAATTGGTGCAGATTAAGTGACAAAAAAAAAATAAAATAAAAGAAAACCCGAAAAAAAAAAATTAAATTAAAAAGATTATACTTATATTTTGGAAAAAAAAGTGGATGGAGGAGAAGACGTGGTTGGGGTCACTGAGTGGAAGACAAAAAAAAGAATTTTTTTCGTACCTACATAAAAAAAAACAAATACAACAGTGATGGAAAAATTAATAATAAAATGAAAATAATAAGAATAATAGAACAATAAAAATAAAATAAAATAAAAATTAAATAAAAATTAAAAAAAAATAAATGAAAAAAAATTAAAAAAAGAATGGAATTCGAGACTTTTGAGTGATTTATGAAACTTACGTATCAAGAGTGAAGGTCTTTGATAATGTTGAAGATAACGACGATGATGATGGTGATGATGATGATGATGATGATGATGATGATGATGATGATGATGGTGATGATGGTGATGATGATGATGGTGATGATGATGGTGATGATGATGACGATGATGATGATGGTGATGATGATGACGATGGTGATGATGATGACGATGATGATGGTGACGATGATGATGATGATGGTGATGATGATGACGATGATGGTGATGATGACGATGAAGATTGTGATGATGATGACGATGATGATGGTGATGATGATGACGATGATGGTGATGACGATGACGATGATGATGGTGATAATGATGACGATGATGATGGTGACGATGATGATGATGATGATGATGATGATGATGACGATGGTGATGATGATGACGATGATGATGGTGACGATGATGATGGTGATGATGATGATAGTGATGATGATGATGGTGATGATGATGACGATGATGATGGTGATGATGATGACGATGATGATGGTGACGATGATGATGATGATGGTGATGACAAATACGACGACGATGAAGATAACGGTGATGATGATGACGATGGCAACAAAGTGTTAGCTTCGTTAAGCCCATCTCAAACTTCAACCCTTTATTCCTCCAAACCACCTCAAAACACCCTCTCTTCTCCCTTGAAATTTCACCCCTTCTCTTGTAACTCTACCCTCCCCTTATAACTCCACCCCTCCCTTGTAACTCCACCCCTCCCTTGTAACTCCACCCCTCCCTTGTAACTCCACCCCTCCTTTGTAACTCCACCCCTCCTTTGTAACTCCACCCCTCCCTTGTAACTCCACCCCTCCTTTGTAACTCCACTCCTCCCTTGTAACTCCACCCCTCCTTTGTAACTCCACTCCTCCCTTGTAACTCCACCCCTCCTTTGTAACTCCACCCCTCCTTTGTAACTCCACTCCTCCCTTGTAACTCCACCCCTCCTTTGTAACTCCACCCCTCCTTGTAACTCCACGCCTCCCTTGTAAATCCACCCCTTCTTGTAACTCCACCCCTCCCTTGTAACTCCACCCCGCCTTTGTAACTCCACCCCTCCCTCGTAACTCCACCCCTCCCTTGTAACTCCACCCCTCCTCCTTTGTAACTCCACCCCTCCCTTGTAACTTCACCCCTACCTTGTAACTCCACCCCTCCCTTGTAACTCCACCCCTCCCTTGTAACTCCACGCCTCTTTTGGAACTCAATCCTCTCTTTCCTCCTCAAGTGGTGTAGAAGACCACAGGCAGGTGTGAATGGTGGAGAACATAGGAACAAGCGCCGCTTATGGATGGCTTCATCAGCGTGCCATTGTGCTTTCTGCACATCACTATCAGCACCGCCTTGTGAGGAGGGGGGACAGAGGGTGAGGTAAAGATGGGTGGTCTGGGAATGAGAAAAAAAGGTGATTGGAGAAAGAGAGGTGTTTGAAAGGGTGTTGGTAGGGTGTTTGAAAGCACTGGTGGAGTGTTAGTGGAATGAATGAAATGATGGTGGAATGGATGGAGTAACGTTGGGAATGAATGAAATGATGGTGGAATGGATGGAGTAACGTTGGGGATGGATGAAATGATGGTGGAATGGATGGAGTAACGTTGGGAATGAATGAAATGATGGTGGAATGGATGGAGTAACGTTGGGGATGGATGGAATGATGGTGGAATGGATGGAGTAACGTTGGGGATGCATGGAATGATGGTGGGAATGGATGGAGTAACGTTGGGGATGGATGGAATGATGGTGGGATGGATGGAATGATGGTGGGATGGATGGAGTAACGTTGGGGATGCATGAAATGATGGTGGAATGGATGGAGTAACGTTGGGGATGAATGAAATGATGGTGGAATGGATGGAGTAACGTTGGGGATGGATGAAATGATGGTGGAATGGATGGAGTAACGTTGGGGATGCATGAAATGATGGTGGAATGGATGGAGTAACGTTGGGGATGAATGAAATGATGGTGGAATGGATGGAGTAACGTTGGGGATGGATGGAATGATGGTGGAATGGATGGAGTAACGTTGGGGATGAATGAAATGATGGTGGAATGGATGGAGTAACGTTGGGGATGGATGAAATGATGGTGGGATGGATGGAGTAACGTTGGGGATGGATGGAATGATGGTGGGATGGATGGAATGATGGTGGGATGGATGGAGTAACGTTGGGGATGGATGGAATGATGGTGGGGATGGATGGAGTAATGGTGAGATGGGTGAGAGTTTCGAAAAGGTGTTAGTGGGTAGGAGGAATAGTTGTGGTGAGTTGGATGGACTGACGGTGGTTTGGGAAGGTTGGTGGTAATCTTGATTTGGAAGGGTTAACGGGTGGTGTTGATGGTTAGAATACAAAATCAAACAACCACAGGTACAACACATAAGCGCACATAAAACGACACACACAACGATACATACATACATACATACATAAATACATACATACATACATACATACATACATAAATACATACATACACACACACACACACACACACACACACACACACACACACACACACACACACACACACACACACACACACACACACACACACACACACACACACACACACACACACACACACACACAACACACACACACACACACACACACACACACACACACACACACACACACACACACAAACAAAAACACACACATTTTCTGTTTTTGCAGCTTTAAGAATTCGATCGCCTACAAAGGTCGTGTTCGAATCTACCACCACCTTTCCTGTAAGCTGAAAAAATGGATGGATTAAGGAATGGATAGATAAATGGATGGATTAAGGAATGGATAGATGAATGGATGAATGAAGGAATGGATAGATGAATGGATGGATGAAAGAATGGATAGATAAATGGATGGATGAAAGAATGGATAGATAAATGGATGGATGAAGGAATGGATAGATAAATGGATGGATTAAGGAATGGATAGATGAATGGATGGATGAAAGAATGGATAGATAAATGGATGGATGAAAGAATGGATAGATAAATGGATGGATGAAGGAATGGATAGATAAATGGATGGATTAAGGAATGGATAGATAAATGGATGGATGAAAGAATGGATAGATAAATGGATGGATGAAGGAATGGATAGATAAATGGATGGATGAAAGAATGGATAGATAAATGGATGGATGAAGGAATGGATAGATAAATGGATGGATGAAGGAATGGATAGATAAATGGATGAATGAAGGAATGGATAGATAAATGGATGGATGAAAGAATGGATAGATAAATGGATGGATGAAGGAATGGATAGATAAATAGATGAATGAAGGAATGGATAGATAAATGGATGGATTAAGGAATGGATAGATAAATGGATGGATTAAGGAATGGATAGATAAAT
Organism: Branchellion lobata; assembly: GCA_947562095.1. Lineage (NCBI taxonomy): Eukaryota > Metazoa > Annelida > Clitellata > Hirudinida > Piscicolidae > Branchellion > Branchellion lobata. The sequence goes on along the minus strand of OX387258.1, from coordinate 4,857,531 downwards.
GGATGGATGAAGGAATGGATAGATAAATGGATGGATTAAGGAATGGATAGATAAACGGATGAAAAAATCGAAGGATGAATGGATGGATAAAAATGATAGATGGCTGGAGAAAATAGAATACAAAACAATACAATAGAAATGAAAACATTATTATAGTGGCGTTTACCCCGTAGAGTTTCGAAAGCCCAAAAATATGACGTAGAAAAATGACGTACATCCTTGCATCACTCCAACCCCCCTCCACCTTCCACCTTGAGGTTCTTGAGGCTCTGCTCGTACTTGGCAGCCAAGGCTTCTGACTCCTTCTTCAACCTCTGAACCTCCACCCCAAACTCCTGGAGCATTATGGAGTTCTCTGGAGGATGGAAAGAAAAAAGAGGAAGAGGAAAAAAAGGAGAAAAAAGAAAAAAGGCGGAAAAGGAAGAGGAAGAAGAGGAGGAGTAGGAAGAGGAGAAGGAAAAAGGGGAGGAAAGAGGAGAAAAAAGAAGAAGAGGAGGAAGAGGAGGAAGAGGAGGAGAAGGAGGAAGAGAAGGAGGAAAAGAAAAAGGAGGAAGAGGAGGATGAGGATGAAGAGGAGGAGGAGGAGAAAAGAGGAAGAGAAGGTGGAAGAGGAAGAGGAAGAGGAGGAAGAAGAGGAGGAGGAAGAAAAAAATTAGTTATCAAGTATGTTTAAAAAACTTCAAACCACTTCCAAAACCATATTTTTGAAGCTATTCAAAATCATACAAAAGCACACATAAAGGGAGGAACAGAATAACACACAGACATACACACACACACACACACACACACACACACACACACACACACACACACACACACACACATACACATACACACATACACACACACACACACACACACACACACACACACACACACACACACACACACACACACACACACACACACACACACACACACACACACACACACACACACACACACACACACACACACACACACACACACACACACACACACACACACACACACACACACACACACACACACACACACACACACACACACACACACACACACACACACACACACACACACACACACACACACACACACACACACACACACACACACACACACACACACACACACACACACACACACACACACACAAACATACACAGACATTTACTTTTGCGGAAGACATTGCCAGTGAGAGAGACTTTGGGAGGTATGATGCAATGGAAGATGATAACTATGTTCTGAGGTTTGTGTAAGTGATCCAGGTACCCTGGCGGAAGAGAATGGTGGTGGGAAATGGTAGTAAATGGTGATGCGTGGCAGAAAATGGTGAAAAATAATAGTGGGATATGATGAGAAATTGTGAAAATGATAAAGAATGGTCATGGATGGTGTAAAAAGTAAGATAAAGAGAAAAAGAATGAAGGCTTGACCAAAATGAAGCTTTTTGGAAATTGTAAAAAAATATAAAAATTAAATAGTAAAATTATAAATTTAAAATTTTTGAAATGAATTTCGAGATATTACTTTCGAAATATCTCTAACATTTGTATATTTTATTGTTAACTTTTACATATTAAAGGTTTTGCATAACGATACTCATTTCAGTTTATTTCTGAATAGGTGAATGAAATTGAAGCTGATTACATTTGAAGGCTTTATCATCGTTATTTTCATGATCTACACAGATTAAAATTA
>OX387258.1:4823348-4840848 GCA_947562095.1 Branchellion lobata | reverse complement strand
TTCACACTACCAAAAAAAACCTGAACAACATCACCACCACCACCAACAAAAACAACATCACCACCACCAACAACAACAACATAAATGTCCCCCTTGCTCTTCGTCATCTATATTAATGATCTCCCCATGCAATTTGAAGATACAACCCTCGTGAGTGCCTATGCCGATGACCTGGCGATTGCATGCAGCGGAAGGAGTAAAATAGACATGACAAAGAAGCTCCAAAAAGAAGTTGACAAGGTAGTGAAGTGGAGTGATGATGCCCGTCTCACACTTAATACAAAAAGGTGTGAGGTCTCTTTCTTCAGCCTATGCACAGCTGAAGCGTCATGGCAGCCGCATATTACAATCAGAGGTTTACCCCTTTCCTTCAACGCGGCTCCTACCTTTTTAGGCGTCCAATACGACCGACAGCTCACTTTCAGCGAGCACGCTAAAAAGGTATGCCAGGCTATGACCAAGAGGACGAACATTCTCCGTGCCCTTGGGGGCACAACTTGGGGATGGCGACCAGCAGAGTTGAGAACAATCTACATCGCCATTCAAAGATCTTTGGCCGAATATGGTTCACAGGCCTGGGCTCCCTGGTTATCGAAATCCAATCTAAGGAAGCTCGAAAGTGCCCAGCTGAACGCAGCTAGAGCCATCACTGGTCACCTAAGATCAACCCCTGGAGAATTCGTTCTAAAAGAAGCACATCTCACTCCACTGGAAACAAGGTACAAGACCCTGTCACTTCTTAAGGCGGATAGTTGGCTACAACAGGCTGACACTGACCCCCGGAGACTGACCTTGGACCGACAAGCTCCTCAAAGACTGGTAAAAAAAGATTGGTGGGGATTGACCACGCCGGTTTTAGGGGAACTTAATCTGTTCTCTCAACACCAAACCGGCGAAGCGAGGCTCCCACCCCCTTGGGACCGCCCACCTCCAGCCCCCATCTACATGACACCAGCGAGCAAGTCGATGCCTCAAATCGTCCAACTGGAAAAAGCCCAACGAACCATCGAGGAAGTAGGTCATAGCGACCTCCAGATCTACACTGATGGTTCTACGACAGATGGCACCAGAAACGGTGGAGCTGGCATGATCATAGCCAGAGACAAAAAAGTCCTCCACCGATGGCACGCACCTACAGGGGTGCGCAGCAGTTCCTACTCGGCGGAAAAAGCAGCGCTAGAAGCTGCTTTGAAGTGGCTAGAGAGTGATAATGATTGGCACAGGGCGGTCATTGTCTGTGATTGCAAATCCCTATTGGAAGCCACAGGCAACCCACACCAAACCGACCCGGTCATCGTCACCTATCAACGCTCCATCGCCAGAATCACTCGTTCCAAAGAACTACTTATTGTCTGGGCCCCCGGACACTGTAACCTTTGGGGCAATGAGCTGGCGGACTCAGAAGCCAAGCGGGGATCCACTTTACCACAACCGGCCGAGCGGAACTTAGACCCAAAGACCAGGAAAGCGGTGATTCATCGAGAAGACAGACCACTCTCGAGCAGCCATCACCGTTTCTTGGACCTATAAACCACCAACACAAACCAAATCAAGGAGAACACCCTTAACAAGGCAGAACTGACGGATCTGGTCAGGTTCCGAAGCGGACACCACCCAAGTCTCCGCCGATGGCTGCACCTTACAGGAAAAGCAGATTCAGACCTCTGTCGACTCTGTGAGGAAGAGGTCGAATCAGCCGAACACCTCTGGCTCAATTGCCCAGCTTTCGCAAGGGCCCACTTCTGCCACAACATCGGGACCTCCTATGATGAACTTGTGCGCCTTCCACAACCAGCTTTAGCGCATCTGAGGACTATCCTCAGGCGCTTAAGATAAACAACAACAACAACAACAACAACAACAACATAACCACCACCAACAACAATAACATCAGCACCACCAACAACAATAACATCACCACCACCAACAACAACAACACTACCACCAACAACAACAGCACCACCAACAACAACAACAGCACCACAAACAATACCACCAACAGAACCAGAACCCCCACCACCAACAACAACATCACCACCACCACCAACAACAACATCACCACCACCAACAACAACATCACCACAAACAACACCACCAACAACAACATCACCACCAACAACAACAACAACATCACCACCACCACCAACAACAACAACATCACCACCACCACCAACAACAACAAAATCACCACCACCAACAACAACAACATCACCACCACCACCAACAACAACAACATCACCACCACCAACAACAACAACATCACCACCACCAACAACAACAACATCACCACCACCACCAACAACAACAACATCACCACCACCAACAAAAACAACAACAACAACATCACCACCACCAACAACAATAACATCACCACCACCAACAACAACAACACTACCACCAACAACAACAGCACCACCAACAACAGCAACAGCACCACAAACAACACCGCCAACAGAACCAGAACCTACACCACCAACAACAACAACATCACCACCACCAACAACAACAACATCACCACCACCAACAACAACAACAACATCACCACAAACAACAACAACATCACCACAAACAACACCACCAACAACAACATCACCACCAACAACAACAACAACATCACCAACAAAAAAACAGCACTACAAACAACACCAAAAACAACAACAACAACACCAACAACAACAACAACATCAACAACAACAACAGCACTTCAAACAACACCACCAACAGAGCCAGAAGCCCCACCACCAACAACAAAACCAACACCAACAACACCCCCACCACCAAAAACTAAACCAACAACAACAACATCACCACCACCAACAACAACACTACCAACAACAACATCACTACTACCAACAACAAAACCAACAACAACAACAGCAACAACACCCCCACCACCAACAACTAAACCAACAACAACAACATCACCACCACCAACAACAACATCACCAACAACAACATCACCACTACCAACAACAAAACCAATACCAACGACAACACCAGCAACAACACCCCCACCACCAACAACAACACCACCAACAACACCCCCACCACCAACAAAAAAACTAACACCAACAACACCCACCACCAACAACAAAATCAACAACACCCACCACCAACAACATCACTAACAACAACCACCACCAACAACAAAACCAACACCAACAACATCACCAACAAAACCCCCACCACCAACAACTAAACCAACAACAACAACAAAGTTGACAAGGTAGTAAAGTGGAGTGATGATGCCCGTCTCACACTTAATACAAACAAGTGTGAGGTCTCTTTCTTCAGCCTATGCACAGCTGAAGCGTCATGGCAGCCGCATATTACAATCAGAGGTTTACCCCTTTCCTTCAACGCGGCTCCTACCTTTTTAGGCGTCCAATACGACCGACAGCTCACTTTCAGCGAGCACGCTAAAAAGGTATGCCAGGCTATGACCAAGAGGACGAACATTCTCCGTGCCCTTGGGGGCACAACTTGGGGATGGCGACCAGCAGAGCTGAGAACAATCTACATCGCCATTCAAAGATCTTTGGCCGAATATGGTTCACAGGCTTGGGCTCCCTGGTTATCGAAATCCAACCTAGGGAAGCTTGAAAGTGCCCAGCTGAACGCAGCTAGAGCCATCACTGGTCACCTAAGATCGACCCCTGGAGAATTCGTCCCAAAAGAGGCACATCTCACCCCACTGGAAGCAAGGTACAAGACCTTGTCACTTCTTAAGGCGGATAGTTGGCTACAACAGGCTGACACTGACCCCCGGAGACTGACCTTGGACCGACAAGCTCCTCAAAGACTGGTAAAAACGGATTGGCGGGGATTGACCACACCGGTTTTAAGGGAACTTAATCTGTTCTCTCAACACCAAACCGGCGAAGCGAGGCTCCCACCCCCTTGGGACCGCCCACCTCCAGCCCCCATCTACATGACACCAGCGAGCAAGTCGATGCCTCAAATCGTCCAACTGGAAAAAGCCCAACGAACCATCGAGGAAGTAGGTCATAGCGACCTCCAGATCTACACTGATGGTTCTACGACAGATGGCACCAGAAACGGTGGAGCTGGCATGATCATAGCCAGAGACAAAAAAGTCCTCCACCGATGGCACGCACCTACAGGGGTGCGCAGCAGTTCCTACTCGGCGGAAAAAGCAGCGCTAGAAGCTGCTTTGAAGTGGCTAGAGAGTGAAAATGATTGGCACAGGGCGGTCATTGTCTGTGATTGCAAATCCCTAGTGGAAGCCACAGGCAACCCACACCAAACCGACCCGATCATCGTCACCTATCAACGCTCCATCGCCAGAATCACTCGTTCCAAAGAACTACTCATTGTCTGGGCCCCCGGACACTGTAACCTTTGGGGCAATGAGCTGGCGGACACAGAAGCCAAGCGGGGATCCACTTTACCACAACCGGCCGAGCGGAACTTAGACTCAAAGACCAGGAAAGCGGTGATTCATCGAGAAGACAGACCACTCTCGAGCAGCCATCACCGTTTCTTGGACTTATACACCACCAACACAAACCAAATCAAGGAGAACACCCTTAACAAGGCAGAACTGACGGATCTGGTCAGGTTCCGAAGCGGACACCACCCAAGTCTCCGCCGATGGCTGCACCTCACAGGAAAAGCAGATTCAGACCTCTGTCGACTCTGTGAGGAAGAGGTCGAATCAGCCGAACACCTCTGGCTCAATTGCTCAGCTTTCGCAAGGGCCCGCTTCTGCCACAACATCGGGACCTCCTATGACGAACTTGTGCCCTTTCCACAACCAGTTTAAGCGTATCTGAGGATATCCTCAGGCGCTTAAGATAAACAACAACAACAACAACAACAACAACAACAACACAACTAGCGTGCTTGTCAGTTTATTTCGAAACAATTAGTATAATAATTAAATGGATAGTTAACATAATAGTCAGTGGAACAGGGAATACAGTCCATAATTAGTGTAGAACCACTTCAAAATTACTTATTCCCTGTCCTCTTCGGGAAAGTACAGTGCTTCTCACTTCTTTCCTCCACCTCCTCCTCCTCCTCCTCTTTTTCCTCCTCCTCCGCCACCTCCTCGAATCAGCCGAACACCTCTGGCTCAATTGCCCAGCTTTCGCAAGGGCCCGCTTCTACCACAACATCGGGACCTCCTATGATGAACTTGTGCGCCTTCCACAACCAGCTTTAGCGCATCTGAGGACTATCCTCAGGCGCTTAAGATAAACAACAACAACAACAACAACAACAACAACACCACCACCAACAAAAACACTACCAACAACAACATCACTACTACCAACAACAAAACCAACACCAATAACATCACCAACAACAACACCCCCACCACCAACAACTAAACCAACAACAACAACATCACCACCACCAACAACAACATCACCACTACAAACAACAAAACCAACACTAACAACAAAACCAGCAACAACAGCCCCACCACCAACAACAACACCACCAACAACAACACCCCCACCACCAACAACACCACCAACAACAACACCCACCACCAACAACATCACCAACAACACCCACCACCAACAACAACACCACCACCAACAGCAACATCACCAACAAAACCCCCACCACCAACAACAACACCACCAACAACATCACCAACAACATCCACCACCAACAACAACACCACCACCAACAGCAACATCACCAACAAAACCCCCACCACCAACAACAAAACCAACAACATCACCAACAACATCACCAACAACACCACCAACAACACCACCAACAACATCACCAACAACATCACCAACAACACCACCAACAACATCACCAAAAACACCACCAACAACATCACCAACAACATCACCAACAACAACACCCCCACCACCAACAACTAAACTAACAACAACAACATCACCACCACCAACAACAACACCCACCACCGACAACATCATCAACAACACCCACCACCAACAACATCACCAACAACACCCACCACCAACAACAACACCACCACCAACAGCAACATCACCAACAAAACCCCCACCACCAACAACAACACCACCAACAACATCACCAACAACACCCACCACCAACAACAACACCACCACCAACAACAACATCACCACCACCAACAACAAAACCAACAACATCACCAACAACATCAGCAACAACACCACCAACAACATCACCAACAACATCACCAATAACACCACCAACAAAATAACCAACATCACCAACAACATCACCAATAACACTATCAACCACATCACCAAATACACCACCAACAACATCACCAACAACATCACTAACAACATCACCCACAACATCACCAACAACACTACCAACAACGTCACCAACAACACCACCAACAACATCACTAACAACATCATCAACAACATCACCAACATCACCAACAACACTACCAACAACATCACCAAAAACACCAACAACATCACCAACACTATCACCAACAACACCACCAACATCACCAACAACATCACCAACAACATCACCAACAACATCACTAACAACATCACCAACAACATCACCAACAACACTACCAACAACATCACCAAAAACACCAACAACATCACCAACACTATCACCAACAACACCACCAACATCACTAACAACACCACCAACAACACCACCAACAACATCACCAACAACACCACCAACAACACCACCAACAACATCACCAACAATTTCACCAACAATATCACCAACAACATCACCAACAACACCACCAACAACATCACCAACATCACCAACAACACCATCAACAACATCACCAACATCACCAACAACATAACCAACATCACCCCCAACAACATCACCAACAACACCACCAACAACATCACCAACAACACTACCAACAACATCACCAACAACACCACCAACAACATCACCAACAACATCACCAACAACATCACCAACATCACCCCCAACAACATCACCAACAACACCACCAACAACATCACCAACAACACTACCAACAACATCACCAACAACACCACCAACAACATCACCAACAACATCACCAACAACACCACCAACAACACCACCAACAACACTACCAACAACACCACCAACAACACCACCAATAACATCATCAACAACACCACCAACAACATCAACAACATCACCAACAACACTACCAACAACATCACCAACAACACCACCAACAACATTACCAACAACATCACCAACAAAAACACCAACAACAACACCAACAAAAACACCAACAACATCACCAACATCATCACCAACAACATCACTAACAACACAACCAACAACATCACCAACAACATAAACAACACCACCAACAACACCACCAACAACATCACCAATAACATCACCAACAACATCACCAACAACGTCACCAACAACACCACCAACAACATTACCAACAACATCACCAACAAAAAAACCAACAACAACACCAACAACAACACCAACAACATCACCAACAACACCACCAACAACACCACCAACAACACCACCAGCAAAACCACCAAAAACATCACCAACAACATCACCAACAACACCACCAACAACATCACCAACATCACCCCTAACAACATCACCAACAACACCACCAACAACATCACCAACAACACTGCCAACAACATCACCAACAACACCACCAACAACATCACCAACAACATCACCAACAACATCACCAACAACACCACCAACAACACCACCAACAACACTACCAACAACACCACCCACAACATCACCAACAACACCACCAACAACATCATCAACAACATCACCAACAACATCACCAACAACATCACCAACAACATCACCAACAACGTCACCAACAACATCACCAACAACACCACCAACAACACCACCAACAACATCTTCAACAACACCACCACAACATCACCAACAACACTACCAACAACATCACCAACAACACCACCAACAACATTACCAACAACATCACCAACAAAAACACCAACAACATTACAAACAACACCAGCAACAACATCACCAAAAACATCACCAACAACACCACCAACAACACCACCAGCAAAACCACCAACAACATCACCAACAACATCACCAACAACACCACCAACAACATCACCAACATCACCCCTAACAACATCAACAACATCACCAACAACACTACCAACAACATCACCAACAACACCACCAACAACATTACCAACAACATCACCAACAAAAACACCAACAACAACACCAACAAAAACACCAACAACATCACCAACATCATCACCAACAACATCACTAACAACACAACCAACAACATCACCAACAACATAAACAACACCACCAACAACACCACCAACAACATCACCAATAACGTCACCAACAACATCACCAACAACGTCACCAACAACACCACCAACAACATTACCAACAACATCACCAACAAAAAAACCAACAACAACACCAACAACAACACCAACAACATCACCAACAACACCACCAACAACACCACCAACAACACCACCAGCAAAACCACCAAAAACATCACCAACAACATCACCAACAACACCACCAACAACATCACCAACATCACCCCTAACAACATCACCAACAACACCACCAACAACATCACCAACAACACTGCCAACAACATCACCAACAACACCACCAACAACATCACCAACAACATCACCAACAACATCACCAACAACACCACCAACAACACCACCAACAACACTACCAACAACACCACCCACAACATCACCAACAACACCACCAACAACATCATCAACAACATCACCAACAACATCACCAACAACATCACCAACAACATCACCAACAACGTCACCAACAACATCACCAACAACACCACCAACAACACCACCAACAACATCTTCAACAACACCACCACAACATCACCAACAACACTACCAACAACATCACCAACAACACCACCAACAACATTACCAACAACATCACCAACAAAAACACCAACAACATTACAAACAACACCAGCAACAACATCACCAAAAACATCACCAACAACACCACCAACAACACCACCAGCAAAACCACCAACAACATCACCAACAACATCACCAACAACACCACCAACAACATCACCAACATCACCCCTAACAACATCACCAACAACACCACCAACAACATCACCAACAACACTACCAACAACATCACCAACAACATCACCAACAACACCACCAACAACACCACCAACAACATCACCAACAACATCACCAACAACATCACCAACAACACCACCAACAACATCACCAACATCACCAACAAAATCACCAACATCACCCCCAACAACATCACCAACAACACCACCAACAACGTCACCAACAACACCACCAACAACATTACCAACAACATCACCAACAAAAAAACCAACAACACCAACAACAACACCAACAACATCACCAACAACACCACCAACAACACCACCAACAACACCACCAGCAAAACCACCAACAACATCACCAACAACATCACCAACAACACCACCAACAACATCACCAACATCACCCCTAACAACATCACCAACAACACCACCAACAACATCACCAACAACACTGCCAACAACATCACCAACAACACCACCAACAACATCACCAACAACATCACCAACAACATCACCAACAACACCACCAACAACACCACCAACAACACTACCAACAACACCACCCACAACATCACCAACAACACCACCAACAACATCATCAACAACATCACCAACAACATCACCAACAACATCGCCAACAACATCACCAACAACGTCACCAACAACATCACCAACAACACCACCAACAACACCACCAACAACATCATCAACAACACCACCACAACATCACCAACAACACTACCAACAACATCACCAACAACACCACCAACAACATTACCAACAACATCACCAACAAAAACACCAACAACATTACAAACAACACCAGCAACAACATCACCAAAAACATCACCAACAACACCACCAACAACACCACCAGCAAAACCACCAACAACATCACCAACAACATCACCAACAACACCACCAACAACATCACCAACATCACCCCTAACAACATCACCAACAACACCACCAACAACATCACCAACAACACTACCAACAACATCACCAACAACACCACCAACAACACCACCAACAACATCACCAACAACATCACCAACAACATCACCAACAACACCACCAACAACATCACCAACATCACCAACAACATCACCAACATCACCCCCAACAACATCACCAACAACACCACCAACAACATCACCAACAACACCACCAACAACATTACCAACAACATCACCAACAAAAAAACCAACAACAACACCAACAACAACACCAACAACATCACCAACAACACCACCAACATCATCACCAACAACACCACCAGCAACACCACCAACAACATCACCAACAACATCACCAACAACACCACAAACAACATCACCAACATCACTAACAACATCACCAACATCACCCCCAACAACTTCACCAACAACACCACCAACAACATCTCCAACAACATCACCAACAACATCACTAACAACACCACCAACAACACCACCAACAACACTACCAACAACACCACCAACAACACCACCAACAACATCATCAAAAACACCACCAACAACATCAACAACATCACCAACAACACTACCAACAACATCACCAACAACACCACCAACAACATTACCAACAACATCACCAAAAAAACACCAACAACAACACCAACAACAACACCAACAACATCACCAACAACACCACCAACAACATCATCAACAACATCACCAACAACACCACCAACAACATCACCAACAACATCACCAACAACATCACCAACAACACCACCAACAACACCACCAACAACATCACCAACAACACCACCAACAACATTACCAACAACACCACCAACAACATCACCAACAACACCACCAACAACATCACCAACAACATCACCAACAACATCACCAACAACACCACCAACAACACCACCAACAACATCACCAACAACACCACCAACAACATCACCAACAACTTCACCAACAATACCACCAACAACATCACCAACAACACCACCAACAACACCACCAACAACATCACCAATAACACCACCAACAACATCACCAACAACACCACCAACAACATCACCAACAACACCACCAACAACATCATCAACAACACCACCAACAACATCAACAACATCACCAACAACACTACCAACAACATCACCAACAACACCACCAACAACATTACCAACAACATCACCAACAAAAACACCAACAACAACACCAACAAAAACACCAACAACATCACCAACAACACCACCAACAACATCATCAACAACATCACCAACAACACCACCAACAACATCACCAACAACATCACCAACACCACCAACAACAACACCACCAACAACACCACCAACAACATCACCAACAACATCACCAACAACACCACCAACAACACCACCAACAACCACCAACAACATCACCAACAACACCACCAACAACATCACCAACAACACCACCAACAACATCATCAACAACACCACCAACAACATCAACAACATCACCAACAACACTACCAACAACATCACCAACAACACCACCAACAACATTACCAACAACATCACCAACAAAAACACCAACAACAACACCAACAAAAACACCAACAACATCACCAACAACACCACCAACAACATCATCAACAACATCACCAACAACACCACCAACAACATCACCAACAACATCACCAACACCACCAACAACAACACCACCAACAACACCACCAACAACATCACCAACAACATCACCAACAACACCACCAACAACACCACCAACAACCACCAACAACATCACCAACAACACCACCAACAACATCACCAACAACACCACCAACAACATTACCAACAACACCACCAACAACATCACCAACAACACCACTAACAACAACACCACCAACAACATCACCAACAACATCACCAACAACACCACCAACAACACCACCAACAACACCACCAACAACATCACCAACAACACCACCAACAACATCACCAACAACTTCACCAACAATACCACCAACAACATCACCAACAACACCACCAACAACATCACCAATAACACCACCAACAACATCACCAACAACACCACCAACAACATCACCAACAACACCACCAACAACACCACCAAGAACATCACCAACAACACCACCAACAACATCACCAACAACACCACCAACAACATCACCAACAACACCACCAACAACACCACCAACAACATCACCAACAACACCACCAACAACATCACCAACAACACCTCCAACAATATCATCAACAACACCACCAACAACACCACCAACAACACCACCAACAACATCACCAACAACACCACCAACAACATCACCAACAACACCTCCAACAATATCATTAACAACACCACCAACAACACCACCAACAACATCACCAACAACACTACCAACAACATCACCAACAACATCACCAACAACACCACCAACAACATCACCAACAACATCACCAACAACTCCACCAATAACACCACCAACAACATCACCAACAACATCACCAACAACACCACCACCAACATCACCAACAACATCACCAACATCATTAACAACATCACCAACAACATCATCAACAACACCACTAACAACATCACCCACAACACCACCAACAACATCATCACAACAGCTTCATGCGCAACTGCAGTCAGGCCTTCTATCTCCATGACAACAAAGCCACTGCTATCGGCTACACCAGCCACAATGGAACCATATGGGTGTGTGGTGGATGGATGGATGAGTGGAGGAATGAGTAGGTGTCGGATGGATGGATGGATAGATGAGTGGATGGATGTATGGATGGATGAATGGATGGGCGGATGAATGGATGAATGGGTAGAGGGGTAGATGAGTGGAGCGATGGATGAATGGACGGATGGGTAGATGAGTGGAGGGATGGATGGATGGGCGGATGGATCGATGGATAGATGGATGGATACATGAATGAATACATGGAAAGATAATGGATGGATAGCGGATAGATGAATGAACCAATTATCCAAACAATCATGTTCTCATTCATTCATCCATCTCTATTCTCACCCATTCAGCATTCTTTCACCCACTCACCCACCATCCACCACCCCCAGGACATGGACCACCACCATCTCGATGACGTCATGGCGACGGTGGATAACGCGGGAGTGGTGCAGACGTGTGTGGTAGCAGCCAAGAAGCAGAAGAATAACAGGATCAGTCGCAGTGTGGGTTGGGGGTTGGGTGGAGAAAGCGGGTGAAATTAAATGGGTTTTTGTGGGGGTGAATTGGGATGGGTGTTTGGGGGGGGAAGAAGGAGGGGTGAGTTGAGGGGGGTATGTAAGTGGGGGTGAGTTGAGGGGGGGTATGTAAGTGGGGGTGAGTTGAGGGGGGTATGTAAGTGGGGGTGAGTTGAGGGGGGTATGTAAGTGGGGGTGAGTTGAGGGGGGGTATGTAAGTGGGGGTGATTTGAGGGGGGGTATGTAAGTGGGGGTGAGTTGAGGGGGGTATGTAAGTGGGGGTGAGTTGAGGGGGGTATGTAAGTGGGGATGAGTTGAGGGGGGGTATGTAAGTGGGGGTGAGTTGAGGGGAGTATGTAAGTGGGGGTGAGTTGAGGGGGGTATGTAAGTGGGGGTGAGTTGAGGGGGGGTATGTAAGTGGGGGTGAGTTGAGGGGGGTATGTAAGTGGGGGTGAGTTGAGGGGGGGTATGTAAGTGGGGGTGATTTGAGGGGGGGTATGTAAGTGGGGGTGAGTTGAGGGGGGTATGTAAGTGGGGGTGAGTTGAGGGGGGTATGTAAGTGGGGATGAGTTGAGGGGGGGTATGTAAGTGGGGGTGAGTTGAGGGGAGTATGTAAGTGGGGGTGAGTTGAGGGGGGTATGTAAGTGGGGGTGAGTTGAGGGGGGGTATGTAAGTGGGGGTGAGTTGAGGGGGGTATGTAAGTGGGGGTGAGTTGAGGGGGGGTATGTAAGTGGGGGTGAGTTGAGGGGGGTATGTAAGTGGGGGGGTATGTAAGTGGGGGTGAGTTGAGGGGGGTATGTAAGTGGGGGTGAGTTGAGGGGGGGTATGTAAGTGGGGGTGAGTTGAGGGGGGTATGTAAGTGGGGGTGATTTGAGGGGGGTATGTAAGTGGGGGTGAGTTGAGGGGGGTATGTAAGTGGGGGTGAGTTGAGGGGGGTATGTAAGTGGGGGTGAGTTGAGGGGGGTATGTAAGTGGGGGTGAGTTGAGGGGGGTATGTAAGTGGGGGTGAGTTGAGGGGGGTATGTAAGTGGGGGTGAGTTGAGGGGGGTATGTAAGTGGGGGTGAGTTGAGGGGGGTATGTAAGTGGGGGTGAGTTGAGGGGGGGTATGTAAGTAGGGGTGAGTTGAGGGGGGTATGTAAGTGGGGGTGAGTTGAGGGGAGTATGTAAGTGGGGGTGAGTTGAGGGGGGGTATGTAAGTGGGGGTGAGTTGAGGGGGGTATGTAAGTGATGGTGAGTTGAGGGGAGTATGTAAGTGGGGGTGAGTTGAGGGGGGTATGTAAGTGGGGGTGAGTTGAGGGGGGGTATGTAAGTGGGGGTGAGTTGAGGGGGGTATGTAAGTGGGGGTGAGTTGAGGGGGGTATGTAAGTGGGGGTGAGTTGAGGGGGGTATGTAAGTGGGGGTGATTTGAGGGGAGTATGTAAGTGGGGGTGAGTTGAGGGGGGGTATGTAAGTGGGGGTGAGTTGAGGGGGGTATGTAAGTGGGGGTGAGTTGAGGGGGGGTATGTAAGTGGGGGTGAGTTGAGGGGGGTATGTAAGTGGGGGTGATTTGAGGGGAGTATGTAAGTGGGGGTGAGTTGAGGGGGGGTATGTAAGTGGGGGTGAGTTGGGGGGGGTATGTAAGTGGGGGTGATTTGAGGGGAGTATGTAAGTGGGGGTGAGTTGAGGGGGGTATGTAAGTGGGGGTGAGTTGAGGGGAGTATGTAAGTGGGGGTGAGTTGAGGGGGGTATGTAAGTGGGGGTGAGTTGAGGGGAGTATGTAAGTGGGGGTGAGTTGAGGGGGGTATGTAAGTGGGGGTGAGTTGAGGGGGGGTATGTAAGTAGGGGTGAGTTGAGGGGGGTATGTAAGTGGGGGTGAGTTGAGGGGGGGTATGTAAGTGGGGGTGAGTTGAGGGGGGTATGTAAGTGGGGGTGAGTTGAGGGGGGGTATGTAAGTGGGGGTGAGTTGAGGGGGGTATGTAAGTGGGGGTGATTTGAGGGGGGTATGTAAGTGGGGGTGAGTTGAGGGGGGTATGTAAGTGGGGGTGAGTTGAGGGGGGTATGTAAGTGGGGGTGAGTTGAGGGGGGTATGTAAGTGGGGGTGAGTTGAGGGGGGTATGTAAGTGGGGGTGAGTTGAGGGGGGTATGTAAGTGGGGGTGAGTTGAGGGGAGTATGTAAGTGGGGGTGAGTTGAGGGGGGGTATGTAAGTGGGGGTGAGTTGAGGGGGGTATGTAAGTGGGGGTGAGTTGAGGGGAGTATGTAAGTGGGGGTGAGTTGAGGGGGGTATGTAAGTGGGGGTGAGTTGAGGGGGGGTATGTAAGTGGGGGTGAGTTGAGGGGGGGTATGTAAGTGGGGGTGAGTTGAGGGGGGTATGTAAGTGGGGGTGAGTTGAGGGGGGTATGTAAGTGGGGGTGAGTTGAGGGGGGTATGTAAGTGGGGATGAGTTGAGGGGGGTATGTAAGTGAGGGTGAGTTGAGGGGGGTTAGTAAGTGGGGATGAGTTGAGGGGGGGTATGTAAGTGGGGGTGAGTTGAGGGGGGTATGTAAGTGGGGATGAGTTGAGGGGGGGTATGTGAGTGGGGGTGAGTTGAGGGGGGTATGTAAGTGGGGGTGAGTTGAGGGGGGGTATGTAAGTGGGGGTGAGTTGAGGGGGGTATGTAAGTGGGGGTGAGTTGAGGGGGGGTATGTAAGTGGGGGTGAGTTGAGGGGGGGTATGTAAGTGGGGGTGAGTTGAGGGGGGTATGTAAGTGGGGGTGAGTTGAGGGGAGTATGTAAGTGGGGGTGAGTTGAGGGGGGTATGTAAGTGGGGGTGAGTTGAGGGGGGGTATGTAAGTGGGGGTGAGTTGAGGGGGGTATGTAAGTGGGGGTGAGTTGAGGGGGGGTATGTAAGTAGGGGTGAGTTGAGGGGGGTATGTAAGTGGGGGTGAGTTGAGGGGGGGTATGTAAGTGGGGGTGAGTTGAGGGGGGTATGTAAGTGGGGGTGAGTTGAGGGGGGGTATGTAAGTGGGGGTGAGTTGAGGGGGGTATGTAAGTGGGGGTGATTTGAGGGGGGTATGTAAGTGGGGGTGAGTTGAGGGGGGTATGTAAGTGGGGGTGAGTTGAGGGGGGTATGTAAGTGGGGGTGAGTTGAGGGGGGTATGTAAGTGGGGGTGAGTTGAGGGGGGTATGTAAGTGGGGGTGAGTTGAGGGGGGTATGTAAGTGGGGGTGAGTTGAGGGGGGTATGTAAGTGGGGGTGAGTTGAGGGGGGTATGTAAGTGGGGGTGAGTTGAGGGGGGGTATGTAAGTAGGGGTGAGTTGAGGGGGGTATGTAAGTGGGGGTGAGTTGAGGGGAGTATGTAAGTGGGGGTGAGTTGAGGGGGGGTATGTAAGTGGGGGTGAGTTGAGGGGGGTATGTAAGTGATGGTGAGTTGAGGGGAGTATGTAAGTGGGGGTGAGTTGAGGGGGGTATGTAAGTGGGGGTGAGTTGAGGGGGGGTATGTAAGTGGGGGTGAGTTGAGGGGGGTATGTAAGTGGGGGTGAGTTGAGGGGGGTATGTAAGTGGGGGTGAGTTGAGGGGGGTATGTAAGTGGGGGTGATTTGAGGGGAGTATGTAAGTGGGGGTGAGTTGAGGGGGGGTATGTAAGTGGGGGTGAGTTGAGGGGGGTATGTAAGTGGGGGTGAGTTGAGGGGGGGTATGTAAGTGGGGGTGAGTTGAGGGGGGTATGTAAGTGGGGGTGATTTGAGGGGAGTATGTAAGTGGGGGTGAGTTGAGGGGGGTATGTAAGTGGGGGTGAGTTGAGGGGAGTATGTAAGTGGGGGTGAGTTGAGGGGGGTATGTAAGTGGGGGTGAGTTGAGGGGGGGTATGTAAGTAGGGGTGAGTTGAGGGGGGTATGTAAGTGGGGGTGAGTTGAGGGGGGGTATGTAAGTGGGGGTGAGTTGAGGGGGGTATGTAAGTGGGGGTGAGTTGAGGGGGGGTATGTAAGTGGGGGTGAGTTGAGGGGGGTATGTAAGTGGGGGTGATTTGAGGGGGGTATGTAAGTGGGGGTGAGTTGAGGGGGGTATGTAAGTGGGGGTGAGTTGAGGGGGGTATGTAAGTGGGGGTGAGTTGAGGGGGGTATGTAAGTGGGGGTGAGTTGAGGGGGGTATGTAAGTGGGGGTGAGTTGAGGGGGGTATGTAAGTGGGG
This sequence comes from Branchellion lobata, assembly GCA_947562095.1. Lineage (NCBI taxonomy): Eukaryota > Metazoa > Annelida > Clitellata > Hirudinida > Piscicolidae > Branchellion > Branchellion lobata. Next base: position 4,823,437 of record OX387258.1, on the reverse strand, counting down.
GTGAGTTGAGGGGAGTATGTAAGTGGGGGTGAGTTGAGGGGGGGTATGTAAGTGGGGGTGAGTTGAGGGGGGTATGTAAGTGGGGGTGA
>OX387258.1:4790848-4793348 GCA_947562095.1 Branchellion lobata | reverse complement strand
TGCCACAGTACTCGGTTTCACGTGGTGTCACGTGGTGTCTTCTCAGCACTCTTGGAGGAAGCTGAGCGCTCACTGACTGTTGGTGTGGCGTGGTTGGTATGGTTGGTGTGGCTGGTGTTGCTGATGTGGTTGGTGTTGCTGGTGTGGTTGATGTGGCTGGTGTGTCTGGTGGGGTTGGTGTGGTGTGGTTGGTGTGACTGGTGTAGTTGGTGTGGTTGGTGTTGCTATTGGTGGTTGGTGTGGCTGGTGTGGTTGGTGTGGTGTGGTTGGTTTAGTTAGTGTGGCTGGTGTAGTTGGTGTGGCTTGTTTGGCTGGTGTAGTTGGTGTGGCTGGTGTGGTTTGTGTGGTTAGTGAGGCTGGTGTGGTTTGTGTGGTTAGTGTGGCTGGTGTGGTTGGTGTGGTGTGGTTGGTTTAGTTAGTGTGGCTGGTGTAGTTGGTGTGGCTTGTTTGGCTGGTGTAGTTGGTGTGGCTGGTGTGGTTTGTGTGGTTAGTGAGGCTGGTGTGGTTTGTGTGGTTAGTGTGGCTGGTGTGGTTGGTGTCGCTGGTGTGGTTTGTGTGGTTAGTGTGGCTGGTGTGGTTGGTGTCGCTGGTGTGGTTTGTGTGGTTAGTGAGGCTGGTGTGGGTGGTGTGGCTGGTGTGGTTTGTGTGGTTAGTGTGGCTGGTGTGGTTGGTGTCTCTGGTGTGGTTTGTGTGGTTATTGTGGCTGGTGTGGTTGGTGTCGCTGGTGTGATAGGGTTGGTGTGGTTAGTGTGGCTGGTGTAGTGTGGTTGGTGTACTGGTGCTGGTGTGGTTGGTGTGGTGTGGCTGGTGTGTTTGGTGTGTTAGGTGTGGTCCAACCCAACCCTTACTCCATAAAAAATATTCTCCACCCTCAAGCTTTCCCCAATCCCCAACCCTTTTGGAAAAATCCCAAACTCCTCTTAAAATCTCCCAAAACATCCCACCCACAAGTCTGTTTTTGACGTCATCAATGAGGTTTTGGTCGTGTCTCTTGGATTGGTGCGAGAGGTGGTCCAAGTGGTGGAGTGCTGCAGTGGCCTTGCCTAGGTGGCCTATGTTGTTGTTGTTGTGTTGTTGTCGTTGTGTTGTTGTTATTGTTGTTTTTGTTTTTCTCGTTGTGTTGTTTTCGATGTGTTGTTGTCGTTGTGTTGTCTTTGTGTCGTTGTCGCTGTGTTGTTGTCGGTGTGTCGTTGTGTTGTTGTCGTTGTGTCGTTGTGTTGTTGTCATTGTGTCGTTGTGTCTTTGTGTCGTTGTTTTGTTTTCATTTTGTTGTTGGTTTTTTTTGTTTTCGTTGTGTTGTTGTTTTCATTCTATTTTTGTTTTTTTGTTGTCTTGTTGTTTTCATTCTATTGTTTTTGTTGTTTTCGTTGTGTTGTTGTTTTCGTTGTGTTGTTGTTTTCGTTGTGTTGTTTTTTTCGTTGTGTTGTTGTTAGTGTTGATTTTGTTTTTTTGTTGTCTTCATTGTGTTGTTGTTGTTGTTTACGTTGTGTTGTTGTTTTTGTTGTTTTCTTTGGGCTGTTGTTGTTGACTTGGTTGTTGTTGTTTCCAGTGTGTTGTTGTAGTGTTTTAGAAAAAGGCTGGTAATTTTTTGTTGGTGTTGTTGTTACTTTTTTTTCATTGTTAACAATCCACTACTAATATTTATTTAAAAAAAAATCAATCTCTTTAAAAATAAATTTTCTTATAAATCCGAACAATCTGATGTTCACAGCCATTCAAATACTCAAATTGCATTTTGAAATTTTCAGCTACCAGTCAAACATATTGATCAAAAAATTAAAAATATATATGAACAAAGTGAATAAAAAAGAAACAAAATAAATTTAAAAAACAAAAATAATTCAAAAAAACAAGAATAATTCAAAAAAACAAGAATAATTCAAAAAAACAAGAATAATTCAAAAAAACAAGAATAATTCAAAAAAACAAGAATAATTCAAAAAAGTAAAAATTTTATTTAATAATTTTTTTAGTTCCAAAAACTTAAAAATATATAAAAAGATATTGATTTGAAAAAAAAAATTATGACGTCACCTGGCAACATCGATTCGAAAACCTGCTCTCCATGACTGCCTGCAAAATTAATTAATCAATTAATTAATTAATTGATTAATTAATGCAATCAATTTATTAATTAATTGATTGATATAAGTAATTAGGTAATTAATTTACATGATTGGTTGCCTAATTAATTAGTTGAAGTGATATAAATGAAGAATTTGCTTTGTGATTGATGGTTCAAATTATTATTATTGCTAGATGCTGTATTATTTGATTGAAACGGCAGTACTATTGTTTTGAAAAATCTTTATACAATAATAATAATAATAATAATAATAATAATAATAATAATTCTTTAAGAATTAAGTCGATTATTATATATTATTATAATTTTTATTTTTTTATTATCATTGTTATTGTTTTTTTTATTACTTGCAGGCACAGAAGTTGACCGAAATTTGAACGACAAGACCATTCTGCAAATTTTTGTTATAAGATA
>OX387258.1:4750844-4758148 GCA_947562095.1 Branchellion lobata | reverse complement strand
AAACTGAAAGATAATGAATAAAAATTGTTGTTTCTATCCTTTTTATTGTTGGTGTTGTTGCTGCTGTTGTTGTTCGCATCACAATAAATCTAAGAGGGTTATTGTCCCGAATGATCTTTATCACTCTGAGAGGAATCCCAGTGTTATAACAACAAAATAATGAAAGTAATTACTGTTTTACCTTTCTTATTGTTTTTTTTCTATCATTATCATCATTTCCTTTTATATTAGTTATTTATTCTACTTTATTCTTTAATTATATTGTTTACTTTATTATTGTTCTTATTCTTATTTTAATTATTATAATCATTATTTTTTATTATAGTATCATTAATTTTTTAATGTTTAATATTATTATTTCTTTTTAGGATCATTTCTAAGATTATTTTTATTATTATTACTCTTATAATCATATTCATAGCAATAATAAATGTAATAATAATGAAAATAAAAACCAAAAAAATAATAACAAAAATGATAATACTAATGATAAAAAAAACAAAAGTATTTGAATAAAAGAATGAATGAATAAATTAATTAATTAATAAAAACAAAAATAACAAAAATAATAAAAATAATAAGAATAATGGAAATGAAAAAATAATAATAATAATGAAAGGGATAATAAAAATAATAAAAATAATAAGAATAATGGAAATGAAAAAATAATAAAAATAATGAAAGGGATAATAAAAATAATAAAAATAATGAAAGGGATAATAAAAATAATAAAAATGAAAATAAAACCAATAATAATAATAATAATAATAATAAAAATAATAATAATAAAAATAAAAATAAAAAAAATAATAATTATTATTATTATTATAATAATAAAAATAAAAATAAAAATAAAAATAAAAATGAAAATAATAATAATAATAATAATAATAATAATAATAATAATAATAATAATAATAATAATAATAATAATAATAATAATGATAATAATAATAATAATAATAATAATAATAATAATAATAATAATAATAATAATAATAATAATAATAATAATAATAATAATAATAATAATAATAATAATAATAATAATAATAATAATAATAATAATAATAATAATAATAATAATAATAATAATAATAATAATAATAAAAATAATAATAATAATAATAATAATAATAATAATAATAATAATAATAATAATAATAATAATAATAATAATAATAATAATAATAATAATAATAATAATAATAATAATAATAATAATAATAATAATAATAATAATAATAATAATAATAATAATAATAATAATAATAATAATAATAATAATAATAATAAAAATAATAATAATAATAATAATAATAATAATAATAATAATAATAATTAGCATAATAAAAATAATAAAAAAAATAATAATAATACTAATAATAATAATAACGATAATAATACTAATATTAAAAAAAAAAATAAATTAAAAAAAAAAAAATAATAATAATAATAATAATAATAAAAATAATAATAATAATAATACAAATAATAATGAAAATAATAAAAATAATAATAAAAATAAAAAAAATAATAATAATAATATTAATAATAATAATAATAATAAAAATAATAATAATAATAATAATAATAATAATAATAATAATAATAATAATAATAATAATAATAATAATAATAATAATAATAATAATAATAATAATAATAATAATAATAATAATAATAATAATAATAATAATAATAATAATAATAATAATAATAATAATAATAATAATAATAATAATAATAATAAGAATAATAATAATAATAATAATAACAATAATAAAATATTAATAAAAAAATAATAAAATTAACCATAATGTTCAAAATATAAATAAAATTAATAACAATAAGAGCAAAAATAAGAGCTAAGCATTCAGTGGTGAATGAAATGACTAAGTAATGATGGGATCGATGGAGTTGGGAATGAAAAATGAAAGAAGAATATGTTTAATGAGAAGATTGAAATGGGTGAATTATTATTAAATAGAACAAATAATAATAATACAAGTTATAAAAAGGAAAGTCTAGTTTAATTATTATAACTTTTATTCTATTTTCTATAAATTTGAAAGTTCGAAGTAGTTTGATATTTTTGAAAAAAAACATTAAAAAGAAGATAAATTTTTAATACTCGTTTTTATTTGAGTGAATCATTAATTTATTCATTAACTCACTTGAAGATTCATTAACTAGTTCATTTAATTCTTCATTCATTCATTTATTCATTAATCTTCTTTCAAAAAAGTTTTTCATTTGAGTTATGCCGATGGTAGGATTTATTATTTGATGTTTTGGACGTCTTTGGGTCATAAATGCATCCATTAGGGGAGTGTTTTACAGTTTAATTATTCATCCAACCATACATATAATCATTCATTCATCTTTCCATCCATCCATTTATCCATCCATTCATCCATCGATTCATCCATCCATCCATCCATTCTTCCATCCATCCACACATCCGTTCATCCATCCATCCAACCATCCATCTATCAAAGACGTGTAGTGCTTAAAGGCTTCGTACAGGTAACACTACGAGATCTTATCGTGTGATCATCATCATCATCATCAACATCATCATCGGCATCAGCATCATTATTATCATCATCATCATCATCATCATCATCATCATCATCATCATCATCATCATCATCATCATCATCATCATCATCATCATCATCATCATCATCATCATCATCATCATCATCATCATCATCATCATCATCATCATCATCATCATCATCATCATCATCATCATCATCATCATCATCATCATCATCATCATCATCATCATCATCATCATCATCATCATCATCATCATCATCATCATCATCATCATCATCATCATCATCATCATCATCATCATCATCATCATCATCATCATCATCATCATCATCATCATCATCATCATCATCATCATCATCATCATCATCATCATCATCATCATCATCATCATCATCATCATCATCATCATCATTTCCCCATCCATACAACCCACCCATACACCCCATCCAGACACCTCATCCAGACACCCATACAGACATCCCATCTAGCCAATCTATTTATACGCTTCTTTCTGTAACCCCAATTGGACACCTCATAATGTCAACCCATCCAGACAACCCATCTAAATAACCCATCCAGACAACCCATCCAGACAACCCACCCATACACACCATTCAGACACCCCATACAGACGCCCTATCCCGACACCCTATCCAGACACCCCATCCAGACACCCCATCCAGACACCTTATCCAGACACCCCATCCAGACACTCCATCCATACAACCCACCCATACACACCATTCAGACACCCCATACAGACGCCCTATCCCGACACCCTATCCAGACACCCCATCCAGACACCCCATCCAGACACCTTATCCAGACACCCCATCCAGACACCCCATACAGACACCCCATCCAGACACCCCATACAGACAATCTAAACAATCCATCCAGCAACCCCATCCAAACACATATCTAGACACCCTATTCAGACACCCCATCCAGACACCCCTTCCAAACACCCTATTCAAACACCCCAAATAAACACCTCATCCACAAACCCCATCCAAACACCCCATCCAGACACCCCATTCAGACACCCTGTACAGACATTCCATCCATACAATTCAGCCATACACCCTATCCAGACACCCCATCCAAACAACTCCGTCCAGACAACATATCCAGACACCGCATCCAAACACCCCATCCAAACACACCATCCAGACGCCTTATCCAGGTATCCTATCGAAACACACTATCAGACACCTCATATAGACACCCCATACCGACACCCCATTTAAATACCTGTCCAGACACATTATCTAGGTACCCCATCCAGACACTCCTTCTAGACACCCATCCTGACACCCTATCCAGACATTCCATCCAGACATCTCATCAAGACTCTCTATATAGAAACGCCATCCAGACAATCTATCCAGACACACCATCTAGACAACAGAATCCAGACACCCCATCCAGACACCCCATCTAAACACTCCATCCAGACATCCCATCCAGACACCTCATTTAAACATTCATTTCAGACACCCCATCCAAACACCCCATCCAAAGTCCCTATCCAGACACCCCATCCATATAGTCCATCCAGACACTCCATCCAAACACCCTATCCAAACACACCATCCAAACACCCCATCCAAACACCCCATCCAAACACCCCATCCAAACACCACATCAAAACACCCTATCCAGACACCTCTATCCAAACAAATCACCCATACACCCCATCCAGACAACCCATTCAAATACCCCATCCAAATACCCTAAGCCCTCCAGACAAGCCATCCATACAGACACCCTATCCAGACACCCTATCCAGACACCCTATCCAGACACCCTATCTAGACACCCCATCCAGACACCCCATCCAAACACTCCATCCAGAAATAACCTCCAGACACCCCATCCAAACACCCCATCTCGACACCCCATCCAGACACGCCATGCAGACATCTCATCTAGACAATCTATCCAGCTACCCCATCCAGACACCCTATCTAGACACCCCATCCAGGCATCCCATCCAGAAACCCCATCCAGACACTATCCAGACACCCTATCCAAACACCCCATCCAAACACCCCATCCAGACACCTCATTCAGACACCCTATCAATACACCCCATCCAGACACCCCATCCAGACACCCCATCCAAACACCCCAGCCAAACATTCCATCCAGACACCCTATCCAGAAACCGCATCCAAACACATCATCTAGACACCACATCTAGGCATCCTATCTATACACACATTCAGACACCTCATATAGACACGCTAATCCGACTCCCCATCTAAACACCTGTCCAGAAACCTTATCTTGTTACCCCATCCAGACACTCCTTCTAGACACCCATCTAGTCACCCCATCCAGAAATTCCATCCAGACATCTTATCAAGACACTACAAAGAAACGCCATCCATATATTCTAGCCAGACAATCCATCTAGACAACACCATCCAGAAACCCCATCCAGACACCTCATCCAGACACCACATCCAGATACTCCATTTAAACCTTTATTCCAGACACTCTATCCAGACATTCCATCTAGACATCTCATCAAGATACTCCATATAGACACGCCATCAAGACACGCCATCCTGACATCCCATCCATACAACCAACCCATACACTCCATCCAGACACCTCATCCAAACACCCCATCCAAACACCCCATCTAAACACCTCATCCATACACTCCATCCAAACACCCCATCAGACACCCCATCTAAACACTCCATCCAGATATCTCATCCAGACATCTCATTTAAACATTTATTCCAGACACCCCATCCAAACACCCCATCCAAAGTCCCTATCCAGACACCCCATCCACATAGTCCATCCAGACACTCCATCCAAACACCCTATCCAAACACCTCATCCAAACACCCCATACAAACACCCCATCCAAACACCACATTAAAACACCCTATCCAGACACCTCTATCTAAACAACTCACCCATACACCCCATCCAGACAACCCATCCAAATACCCCATCCAGATACCCTAAGCCCTCCAACAAGCCATCCAAACACACCATCTAGACACCACATCCAGGCATCCTTTTTGAACACACATTTAGACATCTTATATAGACACCTCATCTTGACACCCCATCCATACAACCCACCCACACAATCCATCCAGACACCCAGTCTAAACAACCCATCCAGACACCCCATTCAGACACCATCCATACAACTCAACCATACACCCCATCCAGACACCCCACCCAAACACCTTTTCCAGACACCCTCTTCAGACACCCTATCCAGACACCCCAACCAGACACCCCATCCAAACACTCCATCTATACAATCCAACCATACACACCATTTAGACAAGCCATACAAACACTCCATCCAAACACCCCACATAGACACCCAATACAGATATCCTATCTAGACAGGCTATTTAAACGCTTCTTTCAGTCACCCTTATCGGACACCTCATAGTGACACTTCATCCAGACAACCCATCCAGACAACCTATCCAGACTTTCCATCCAGACACTCCGTCCTTACAACCCAACCATACACACCATTCAGACACCCCATACAGACACCCTATCCAGACACCCTATCTAGACACCCCATCCAGACACCCTATCCAGACACCCCATCCAAACACTCCATCCAGTAATAACATCCAGACACTCCATCCAAACACCCCATCTCGACACCCCATCCAGACACGCCATGCAGACATCTCATCTAGACAATCCATCCAGCCACCCCATCCAGACACCCTATCTAAACACCCCATCCAGGCATCCCATCCAGAAACCCCATCCAGACACTATCCAGACACCCTATCCAGACACCCCATCCAAACACCCCATCCAAACACCCCATCCAGACACCTCATTCAGACACCCTATCAATACACCCCATCCAGACAGCCCATCCAAACACTCCATTCAGACACCCTATCCAGAAACCGCATCCAAACACATCATCTAGACACCAGATCTAGGCATCCTATCTATACACACATTCAGACACCTCATATAGACACGCTTATCCGACTACCCATCTAAACACCTGTCCAGAAACCTTATCTTGTTACCCCATCCAGACACTCCTTCTAGACACCCATCCAGTCACCCCATCCAGAAATTCCATCCAGACATCTTATCAAGACACTCCAAAGAAACGTCATCCATATATTCTAGCCAGACAATCCATCTAGACAACACCATCCAGAAACCCCATCCAGACACCTCATCCAGACACCCCATCCAGATACTCCATTTAAACCTTTATTCCAGACACTCTATTCAGACATTCCATCTAGACATCTCATCAAGATACTCCATATAGACACGCCATCAAGGCACGCCATCCTGACATCCCATCCATACAACCAACCCATACACTCCATCCAAACACCCCATCCATACACCCCATCCAAACACCCCATCCAAACACCCCATCCAAACACCCCATCCAAACACCCCATCAAAACACCCAATCCAAACACTCCATCAAAACATCCCATCCAGACACCCCATCCAGACACCCCATCCAGACACCCCATTTAGACACCCCATCCAGACACTCCATTTAAACATTTATTCCAGACACCCTATCTAGACATCCCTTTTAGACATATCATTCAGACTCACCATTCAGACATCCCATCCAGACATCCCATCCAGACATCCCATCCAGACATCCCATCCAGACATCCCATCCAGACATCCCATCCAGACATCCCATCCAGACATCCCATCCAGACATCCCATCCAGACAT
>OX387258.1:4668344-4730844 GCA_947562095.1 Branchellion lobata | reverse complement strand
GTGTAGACAAGGGTTTGAGAAAGAGGCGAGTCGAACTCCAAACCAACTCAACCATCTCATCCCAAACCAATTCAACCGTTTCAGCCTAAACCAACTCAACCCTCTTATCCCATACCAACTCAACCCTCTTATCCCAAACCAAATCAACCCTTTCATCCCAAACAAACTCAACCGTCTCAACCCAAACCAACGCAACTCTCTAACCTCGAAGCAACTCAATCCTCTCATCCCTCTCATCCCAAACCAACTCAATCCCCACATCCCAAACCAACTCAACCCTCTCATCCCAAACCAACTCAACCTTCTAATCCCAAACAAACTCAACTTTCTCATCCCAAACAAACTCAACCCTCTCATCCCAAAACATCTCAACTCTCTCGTCCCAAACCAACTCAACTTTTTTATCCCAAACGAACTCAACCCTTTTATCCCAAACTAACTCAACCCTCTCATTCCAAACCAACTCAAGTCTCTCGTCCCAAACCAAGTCAACCCTCCATCCCAAACCATCTCAACTCTCTCTTCCAAAACCAACTGAACCCTCTCATCCCAAACCAACTTAACTCACTCATTCCAAACCAACTCAACCCACTCAACCCAAACCAACTCAACTTTCTCATCCCAAACCAACAAAACCCTCTCATCCCAAACAAACTCAACCCTCTCATTCCAAACGAACTCAACCCTCTCATTCCAAACTAACTCAACCCTCCCATCCCCAACCAACTCAACCTTCTTATCTCAAACCAGGTCAACCCTCTCTTCCCAAACCAATTAACCCTCTCATCCCAAACAAAATCAACTCTCTCATCCCAAACCAACTCAATCCTCTAATCCCAAACCAACTCAACCTTCTCATCCTAAACCAACTCAACCCTCTCATCCCAAAACATTGCAACACATTCTCATCCAAAACCAACACAACCGTCTCATCCCAAACCAACTCAACCGTCCCATCCCCAACCAACTCAACCTTCTTATCCCAAATAAGTTCAACCCCTCATCCCAAACCAACTAAACCCTCTCATCCCAAACCAACTCAAATCTTTCATCCCAAACCAACTAAACCCTCTCATCCCAAACCAACTCAAATCTTTCATCCCAAACCACTTCAATCCTCTCATCCCAAACCAACTCCTTTTTCTTATCCCAAATCAACACAATCCTCTAATCCCAAACCAACTCAATCTTCTCAGCCCAAACAAACTCAATCTTTTCATCCTGAACCAACTCAACCCTCTCATCCCAAACCAACTCAACCCTTTTATCCCAAACGAACTTTACCTTCTTATCCCAAACTAACTCAACCCTCTCATCCAAAAACATCTCAACCTTCTCATCCCAAACTAACTCAACCCTTTTATCCCAAAGCAACTCAACCCACTCATCACAAACCAACTAAACTTTCTCATGCAAAACCAACACAACCCTCTAATCCCAAAATAACTCAACCCTTTCATTCCAAACGAAATCAACTTTCTCATTCCAAAACAACTCAACCCTCACATCCCCAACAACTCAACCTTCTTATCCCAAACCAGGTCAACCCTCTCATCCCAAAAGAACTTAACTCACTCATCCCAAACCAACTTATTTTATTCATCCCAAACCAACACAACCCTCTCATCCCAAACAAAATCAACACTCTCATCCCAAACCAACTCAAACCTCTGATCCCAGACCAACTCAACCTTCTCATCCTAAACCAACTCAACCCTCTCATCCCAAAACATTTCAACACATTCTCATCCCAAACCAACTCAACCCTTTTATCCCAAACGAACTCAACCCTCTCATCCCAAACTGATTTGAACTTCTCATCCCCAACCAACTCAATCTTCTCATCCCAAACCAATTCAATTCTCTAATCCCAAACCAATTCAACCCTCTCATCCCAAACGTACTTAACCATCTCATCCCAAACCAACTCAACTCTTTCATCCCAAACCATTTCAATCCTCTCATCCCAAACCAACTAATTTTTCTTCTATCAAACCAACACAACCCTCTTATCCCAAACCAACTCAATCTTCTCATCCCAAACCAACTCAATCTTTTCATCCTAAACCAACTCAACCCTCTCATCCCAAAACATCTCAGCCCTTTTATCCCAAACCAACTCAACCCTTTTATCCCAAACGAACTCAACCTTCTTATCCAAACTAACTCAACCCTATCATCCCAAACCAACTCAAGTCTCTCATCCCAAACAAACTAAACCTTTTCATCCCAAACCAACACAACCCTCTCATCCCAAACCAATTCGTTTATCTCATTCAAAACCATCACAACCCTCTCATCCCAAACAAATTCAACCCTCTCATCCCAAACAAATTCAACCCTCTCATTCCAAACCAACTCAATCTTCCACTCCCAAACCAAATCAACCGTCTCATCCTAACTAATTAAACCCTCTCATCCGAAACAAACTCAACCCTCTCTTCCCAAACCAACTCATTTCTTTCATCCCAAACCAACTTATTTTTCTCATCCCATACCAACACAACCCTCTTATCCCAAACCAACTCAATCTTCTCATCCCAAACCAACTCAACCATCTCATCCTAAACCAACTCAACCCTCTCATCCCAAAACCTTTCAACCCTTTCATCTCAAACCAACTCAACCCTTTTATCCCAAACTAACTCAACCCTCTCTTCCCAAACCAACTCAAGTCTCTCATCCCAAACCAACTAAACCCTTTCATTTCCAAACCAACTCAACCCACTCATCCCAAACCAACTAAACTTTCTCATCCTAAACCAACACAACCCTCTCATACCAAACCAACTCACCTTTTTTATCCCAAACCATTTCAATCTTCTCATCACAAACCAACTAATTTTTCTCATCCTAAACCAACAAAACCCTCTCATCCCAAACAAACTCAACCCTCTCATCCCAAACCAACTTAACCCTTTCATCCCAAACCAACTCAACAATCTCATCCCAAACCAACACAACCCTCTTATACCAAACCAACTCAACTTTTTTATCCCAAACCATTTCAATCCTCTCATCCCAAACCAACTCATTTTTCTCATCCTAAACCAACACAAACCTCTCATCCCAAACAAAAGCAAGCCTTTCATCCCAAACCAATTCAATCCTCTAATCCCAAACTAACTCAACTTTTTCATCCCAAACCACTTCAATCCTCTCATCCCAAACCAACTCATTCTTCTCATCCCAAACCATCACAACCCTGTCATCCCAAACAAAATCAACCCTCGCATCCCGAACAAAATCAACCCTCTCATGCCAAACAAAATCAACCCTCTCATCCCAAACAAACTCAACCTTCTAATCCCAAACAAAATCAACCCTCTCATCCCAAACCAACTCAATCTTTTAATCCCAAACCAACTCAACCTTTTCATCCTAAACCAACTCAACCCTTTCATCCCAAAACATTTCAACCCTCTCATCCCAAATCAACTCAACCCTTTCATCCCAAACGAACTCAACCCTCTCATCCCAAACTAATTCAACCCTCTCATCCCAAACAAACTCAACCCTCTTTTCCCAAACCAACTCAATTCTTTCATCCCAAACCACTCCAATCCTCTCATACCAAACCAACTTATTTTTCTCCTCCCAAACCAACACAACCCTTTCATCCCAAACCAAATTAATCTTTTTATCCCAAACCAACTCAACCTTCTCATCCTAAACCAACTCAACCCTCAGATCCCAAAATATCTCAACCCTCTCATCTCAACCCAACTCAAGTCTCTCATCCCAAACCAACTCAACTCTTTCATCCCAAACCAACTCAACCCACTCATCACAAACCAACTAAACTTTCTCATCCCAAACCAACACAACCCTCTCATCCCAAAAAAACTCAACCCTCTCATTCCAAACGAACTCAACCTTCTCATTCCAAACCAACTCAACCTTCTTATCCAAAACCAGCTAAACCCTCTCATCCCAAACCAACTCAATACTCTCATCCCAAACCAACTCAACCTTTCAATCCTGAACCAACTCAACCTTTTCGTCCCAAAACATCTCAACCCTCTCATCCCAAACCAACTCAACCCTTTTATCCCAAACGAACTCAACCTTCTTATCCCAAACTAACTCAACCCTCTCATCCCAAACCAACTCAAGTCTCTCATCCCAAACCAACTCAACCCTTCCATCCCAAACCAACTTAACCCACTCATCACAAACCAACTAAACTTCTCGTCCCAAACCAACACAACCCTCTCATCCCAAACATACTCAACCCTCTCATTCCAAACGAACTCAACCCTTTCATTCTAAACCAACTCAACCCTCCCATCCTCAACCAACTCAACCTTCCTATCCAGAACCAGGTCAACCCTCTAATCCTAAACCAACTTAACATTCTCATCCCAAACGAACACAACCCTCTCATCCCAACAAACTCAACCCTCTTATTTCAAACGAACTCAACCCTCTCATCCCAAACCAACTCAACCCTCCGATCCCCAACCAACTAAACCTTCTTATCCCAAACCAACTCAATCCTCTCATCCTAAACCAACTCAACCTTTTAATTCTGAACCAACTCAACCCTCTCATCCCAAAACATATCAATCCTCTCATTCCAAACCAACTCAACCCTTTAATCCCAAAGGAACTCTTACTTTTCTCCCAAACTAATTCAACCCTTTCATCCCAAACCAATTCAAGTCTTTCATCTCAAACCAACACAACCCTCTCATCCCAAACAAACTCAACCCTCTCATTCCGAACGAACTCAACCTTCTCATCCCAAACCAACTCAATCCACCCATCCCCAACCAACTCAACCCTCTCATTCCAAACAAACTCAACCCTTTTATCCCAAACGAACTCTTACTTTTATCCCAAACTAGTTCAACCCTCTCATCCCAAACCATCTCAAAAATCCAACCCCAAAGCAATTCAACCTTCTTAACCCAAACCAACTCAACCTTCTTATCCCAAACCAGCTCAACCCCTCATCCCAAACCAACTAAACCCTCTCATCCCAAACCAACTAAACTTGCCAGATCCAAACAAAATCAACCCACTCATCCCAAACCAACTCAACATCGTCATCCCAAAATAACACAACCCTTTCATCCCAAACAAAATCAACCCACTCATCCCAAACCAACTTAACATTCTCATCCCAAACCAACACAACCCTTTCATCCCAAACAACCTCAACTCTCTCATTCCAAACGAACTCAACATTCTCATCCCAAACCAACTCAACCCTCCCATCCCCAACCAACTCAACCTTCTTATCCCAAACCAGCTCAACCACTCATCCCAAACCAACTAAAACCCCTTATTCCAAACCAACTCAACCTTCTCATCCCAAACCAACTCAACCCTCTAATCCCAAACAAACTCAACCATTCATCCCAAACCAATTCGACTCTTTCATCCCAACCACTCCTATCCTCTCATCCCAAACCAGTTTTTTTATCCCAAACCAACATAACACTCTTATCCCAAACCAACTCAACCTTTTCATCCTGAACCAACTCAACCCTCTCATCCCAAAACATCTCAACCCTCTCATCCATAACCAACTCCAATCCTCTCATCCCAAACCAACTCATTTTTTTTATCCCAAACCAACATAACACTCTTATCCCAAATCAACTCAATCCTCTCATCCCAAACGAACTCAACCTTCTCATCCCAAACGAACTCAAGTCTCTCATCCAAAACCGACTCAACCCACTCATCACAAACCCACTAAACTTTCTCATCCCAAACCAACACAACCCTCTCATCCCAAACAAACTCAACCCTCTCATTCCGAACGAACTCAACCTTCTCATCCCAAACCAACTCAATCCACCCATCCCCAACCAACTCAACCCTCTCATTCCAAACAAACTCAACCTTTTTATCCCAAACGAACTCTTACGTTTTATCCCAAACTAGTTCAACCCTCTCATCCCAAACCAACTCATTTTTTTTATCCCAAACCAACATAACACTCTTATCCCAAATCAACTCAATCCTCTCATCCCAAACGAACTCAACCTTCTCATTCCAAACCAACTCAACCCTCCCATCCCCAACCATCTCAACTTTCTTATCCCAAACCAGCTCAATCCTCTCACCCCAAACAAACTCAACCCTCTCATCTCAAACCAACACACTCCTTCCATCCCAAACCAACTCAATCCTATCATCCCAAACCAACCCAATCTTCTCATTCTGAAGCAATCCAACCCTCTTACCCTAAAACATCTCAACCCTCTCATCCAAAACCAATTCAACCACCTTATCCCAAACAAACACAACCCTCTTATCCCAACTTAACTCAACCCTCTCATCCCAAACCAACTCAACCCTCTCTTCCTAAACCAACTCAGTCCTCTCATCCCAAACCAACTCAACCCTTTCATCAAAAACCAACTAAACCCTCTCATTACAAACCAACTCAACCCTCTCATATCAAACCAACTCAACCCTCTTTTACCAAACCAACTCAAGTCTCTCATCCCAAACCAAATCAACCCTTTCATCCCAAAAAAACACAACACTCTCATCCCAAACCAAATCAACCCTCTCATCCCAAACCAACTTAACCCTCTCATTCCAAACCAACTCAACCAACTCATCCCAAACCAACTCCATCCTCTCATCCCAAACCAACTCAACTTTTTCATCCCAAACCAGCACAACCCTCTCATCCCAAACAAACTCAACCCTCTCATTTCAAACGAACTCAACTCTTTCATCCCAATCCAACTCAACCCTCCCATCCCCAACCAACTCAACCTTTTTATCCCAAACCAGCTCAACCCTCTCATCCCAAACAAACTTAACCCTCTCATCCCAAATCATCTCAACCCTCTTACCCCAAACCAGTTCAACCCTCTGATCCCAAACAACTCAATCCTTTCAACCCAAACCGACTCAACCTTCTCATCCTAAACCAATTCAACCTTCGCATCTCAAAACATCACAACCCTCTCATCCCAAACAATTTCAAACTCTTTATCCCAAACAAACTCAACCCTCTTATCCCAACTTAACACAACCCTTTCAGCCCAATCCAACTCAACCTTCTGAACCCTAAACCAACTCTACCCTCTCATCCCAAACCAAATTAACCCTCTCATCCCAAAACAACTCAACTTTCTCATCCCAAACCAACTCAACCCTCTCATACCAAATCAACTCAAGTCTCTCATCCCAAACCAACTCAACTCTCTCATCCCAAACTTACTCAGCCCTTTCATCTCAAACCAACTTAACCCACTCATTTCAAACCAACTCAATCTGTTCATCCCAAACCACCTCAACATTCTCATCCCGAACCAACACAACCCTCTCTTCCCAAACCAACTAAACCCTCTCATCCTAAACCAACTCAACTCTCTCATCCCAAACCAACTCAACCCTCTCATTCCAAACCAACTCAACCTACTCATCCCTAACCAACTCAAACTTCTCATCCCAAACCAACTCAACCCTCTCATCACAAACCAACTTAAGTCTCTCCTACCAAACAAACTCAACCCTCTCATCCCAAACCAACTCAACCTTCTCATCCCAAATAATTCATTTTTCTCAGTCCAAACCAATTCAATCCTCTCATCCCAAACCAACTCAACCTTCTCATCCTAAACCAACTCAACCTTCTCATCCCTAAAAATCTCAACCCTCTCATCCCAAACCAACTCAACCCTTTCATCCCAAACAAACTCAACCCTCTTATCTCAAACCAAATCAAACCTCTCATCCCAAACCAACTCAACATACTCATCCCAAACCAACACAACCCTATCATCCCGAACAAACTCAACGCTCTCAATCCAAACGAACTCAACTCTCTCATCCCAAACCAACTCAACCCTCTCATCCCAAACCAACTCAACCTTCTCGTCCCAAACCAACTAAACCCTCTCATCCCAAACCAACTCAACCTTCTCGTCCCAAACCAACTAAATCCTTTCATCCCAAACCAAGTCAACTCTCTCATCCCAAACCAAATCAACTCTATCATCTAAAACCAACTTAACACTCTCATTCCAAACCAACTCAACCCACTCATCCCAAACAACTCAATCCTCTCATCGCAAACCGACTCAACATTCTCATCCCAAACCAACACAACCCTCTCATTCAAAACCAACTCAACCCTTTCAACCCAAACCAAATAAACCCTCTCATCCCAAACCAACTTAACCCTTTTATCCCAAACCAACTCAATACTAACATCCCAAACCAACTCAACCTTCTTATTCCAAACCAACTCAACCCTCTCATTCCAAACCAACTCAACCTTTTCATCCCAAACCAGCTCAAACCTCTCATCCCAAACATACTTAACCCTCTCACCCCAAACCAATTAAACCCTCTGATCCCAAACCAACTCAATTTTTCATCCCAAACCAATTCAATCCTCTAATCCCAAACAACTCACTTTTTTTCATCCCAATCCAACACATCCCTTTGATCCCAAACAAACTCAACTTTCTTATCCCAAACTAACTCAGTCCTCTCATCCCAAAAACAACTCAACCTTTTCATCCTAAACCAATTCAACCCTCTCATCCCAAAACATGTCAACCCTCTCGTCCAAAACCAATTCAACGTTTTTATCCCAAACAAACTCAACCCTCTTATCCAAACTTAACTCAACTCTTTCATCCCAAACCAACTCAACCCTCTCATCCTAAAACAACTCAACCCTCTAATCCCAAACCAACTCAACCCTCTCATCCTAAACTAACTCAACCTTCTCATCCCAAACCAACTCAACCCTCTCATATCGAACCAACTCAACTATCTCATCCCAAACCAACACACCCTCTCATCCCAAACAAACTCAACCCTCTCATTCCAAGCGAACTCACCCTCCCATCCCCAACCAACTCAACCTTTTTATCCCAAACCAGCCCAACCTTCTCGTCCCAAACCAACTCAACCCTTTCATTCTGAACCAACTAAACCCTCTCATCCCAAACCAACTAAACCCTCTCATCCCAAACCAATCAACCCTAACATCCTAATCCAACTCAACCCTCTCATTCCAAACCAACTCAACCCTCTCATCCCAAAGCAACTCAATCTTCTTTTCCAAAACCAGCTCAACCCTCTCATCCCAAACAAACTTAACCCTCTCCTCCCAAACCAGCTCACCCCAAACCAATTCAACACTCTGATCCCAAACCAACTCAATTTTCATCCCAAACCAATTCAATCCTCTCATCCCAAACCAATTCAATCCTCTCATCCCAAACCAACTCACTTTTTTTCATCCCAATCCAACACATCCCTCTAATCCCAAACAAACTCAATCTTCTTATCCCAAACCAACTCAGTCCTATCATCCCAAAAACAACTCAACCTTTTCATCCTAAACCAATTCAACCCTCTCATCCCAAAACATCTCAACCCGCTCGTCCCAAACCAATTCAACCTTTTTATCCCAAACAAACTCAACCCTCTTATCCCAACTCAACTCAACCCTTTCATCCCAAACCAACTCAACCCTCTCATCCTAAAACAACTCAACCCTCTCATCCCAAACCAACTCAACCATCTCATCCTAAACCAAATCAACCCTCTCATATCAAACCAACTCAACTTTCTCATCCCAAACCAACACAACCCTCTCATCCCAAACGAACTCAACCCTCTCATCCCAAACCATTTCAACCCTCCCATCCCCAACTAACTCAACCTTTTTATCCCAAACCAGCTCAACACTCTCATCCCAAACCAACTCAATCCTTTCATCCCGAACCAACTAAACCCACTCATCGCAAACCAGCTCAACCTTCTCATCCCAAACCAATTCAATACTCTGATTCCAAACCAACTCAATTTTTCATCCCAAACCAATTTAATTCTCTCATCCCAAACCAACTCATTTTTCTCATCCCAAATCAACACATCCCTCTCATCCCAAACAAACTCAAACTTCTTATCCCAAACCAACTCCATCGTTTCATCGCAAACCAACTCCACCTTTTCATCCTAAACCAATTCAACCCTCTCATCCAAAAGCATCTCAACCCTCTCGTCCCAAACCAATTCATCCTTTTTATCCCAAACAAACTCAACCTTCTTATCCCAACTTAACTCAACCCTCACATCCAAAACCAACTAAACCCTCTCATCCTAAACCAACACAACCTTCTCATCCTAAACCAACTAAACCCTCTCATATCAAACCAACTCAACTTTCTCATCCCAAACCAACACAACCCTTTCATCCCAAACAAACTCAACCCTCTCATACCAACCGAACTCAACCCTCTCATCCCAAACTAACTTAACCTTCTCATCACAAACTAACTCAACGCTTTCACCCTGAACCAATTCAACCTTCTCATCCCAAACCAACTCAATTATTCATCCCAAACCAATTCAATCTTCTCATCCCAAACCAACTCAACCTTCTCATCCCATACCAACTCAACACTTTCATCTCAAACAAACTCAACCCTCTCACCTCAAACCAATTCAACCTTTCCATCCCAAACCAACTCAACCGACACATTCCAAACCAACTCTTTCAACCAAAATTAATTCAACCCTCTTATCCCAAACAAACTCAACCCTTCTTATCCCATAATAACTCAATCTTCTCATTTCAAACCAACTCAAATTTATCATCCCAAACCAACTCAACCCTCTCATCCCGAACCAACTCAACCCTCTCATTCCAAACCAAATCAATTCTCTCATCCGAAACCAACTTAACCATCTCATCCGAAACCAACTCAACCCACTCATCCCAAACCAACTCAATCCTCTCATCGCAAACCGATTCAACATTCTCATCCCAAACCAACACAACCCTCTCAGCCAAAACCAACTCAACCCTTTCATCCCAAACCAACTCAACCCTTTCATCCCAAACCAACTAAACCCTCTCATCCCAAACCAACTCAATTATTCATCCCAAACCAATTCAATCTTCTCATCCCAAACCAACTCAACCCTCTCATCCCAAACCAACTCAACCCTCTCATCTCAAAAAAACTCAACTCTCTGATTCCAAACCAACTCAACCCACTCAACTCAACTTTTTCATCCTAAACCAATTCAATCTTCTCATCCCAAACCAACTCAACCTTCTCATCCCGAACCAACTAAACCCTCTCATCCCAAACCAACTCCACTCTCTCATCCCAAACAAACTCAACCCTATCATCCCAAACCAACTCAACCCTCTCATTCCAAACCAACTCAACCCACTCATCCCAAACCAACTCAATCCTCTCATCGCAAACCGACTCAACATTCTCATCCAAAACCAACACAACCCTCTCATCCAAAACTAACTCGACCCTCTCATCCCAAACCAACTCAACCCTTTCATCCTGAACCAACTAAAAACTCCCATCCCAAACCAACTCAATTATTCATCCCAAACCAATCCAATTTTCTCATCCCAAACCAACTCAAACCTCTTATCCCAAACCAACTCAACCCTCTCATCCAAAACTAACTCAACCCTCTCATCCCAAACCAACTCAACCCTTTCATCCTGAACCAACTAAACACTCCCATCCCAAACCAACTCAATTATTCATCCCAAACCAATCCAATTTTCTCATCCCAAACCAACTCAAACCTCTTATCCCAAACCAACTCAACCCTCTCATCTTAAAAAAACTCAACCCTCTCCTTCCAAACGAACTCAACCCTTTCATCCCAAACCAACTAAACCCTCTCATCCCAAACAAACTAAACCCTCTCAGCGCAAACCAGCTCAACCCTCTCATCCCAAACGAACTTAACCCTCTCATCCCAAACCAACTCACCCTCTCACCCCAAACCAATTCAACCCTCTGATCCCAAACCAACTCAATTTTTCATCCCAAACCAATTCAATCTTCTCATCCCAAACCAACTCATTTTTCTCATCCCAAACCAACACATATCTCTCATCCCAAACAAACTCAACCTTCTTATCCCAAACCAACTCAGTCCTTTCATTCCAAACCAATTCAACCTTTCCATCTTAAACCAATTCAACCTTCTCATCCCAAAGGATCTCAACCCTCTCGTCCCAAACCAAGTCAACCTTTTTATCCCAAACCAAGTCAACCTTTTTATCCCAAACAAACTCAACCCTCTTATCCCAACTCAACTCAACCCTTTCATCCCAAACCAACTAAACCCTCTCATCCTAAACCAACACAACTGTCTCATCCCAAACCAAATAAACCCTTTCATCCCAAACCAACTCAACTTTCTCATCCCAAACCAACTCAACCCTCTCATACCAAACCATTTCAAGTCTCTCATCCCGAACCAAAGTCAACCCTTTCATCCCAAACCATCTCAACTCTGTCATCCCAAATCAACTCAACTCTTTCATCCCAAACCAACTTTACCCTCTCATTCTGAACCAACTCAACCAACTCATCCCAAATCAACCCAATCCTCTCATCCCAAACCAACTCAACTTTCTCATCCCAAACCAACACAACCCTCTCATCCCAAAGGAACTCAACCCTCTCATTCGAAACGAACTCATCCCTCTCATACCAAACCGATTCAACCTTCGGATCGCCACCATTCTTATCCCAAACCAACACAACCCTCTTATCCAAAACTAACTCAACCCTCTCAACCCAAACCAACTCAACCCTCTCATCCCAAACTAACTAAATCCTTTTATCCCAAACCAACTAAACCCTCTCATCCCAAACAAACTCACCTTTTCACTCCAAACCAATTCAATCCTCTCATCCCAAACCAACTCATTTTTCTCATCCCAAACCAACACATCGTTCTCATCCCAAACAAACTCAACCTTTTTATCCCAAACCAACTCAGTCCTCTCATCCCAAACCAACTCAACCTTTTCATCCTAAACCAATTCAACCCTCTCATCCCAAAACAACTCAACCCTCTCGTCCCAAACCAATTCAAACTTTTTATCCCAAACAAACTCAACCTTTTTATCCCAACTTAACCCAACCCTTCCATCCCAAACCAACTCAACCCTCTCATAATAAAACAACTCAACTCTCTCATCCCAAACCAACTCAACACTCTCATTCTAAACCAAGTCAACACGCTCATCCCAAACCAATACAACCCTTTCATCCCAAACAAACTCAACCCTCTCATTCCAAACGAACTCAACCCTCTTATCCCAAACCAACACAAACCTCTGATCCCAACTTAACTCAACTCTCTTATCCCAAACAACTCAACCCTCTCATCCTAAAACATCTCAAACCTCTCTTCCCAAACCAACTCAACCCTCTCACCCCAAACCAACTTAACCTTCTCATCCCAAATCAACTCAACCCTCTCATATCAAACCAACTCAACCCTTTCATCCCAAACAAACTAAACCCTCTCATCCTAAACCAACTCTACCCTTTCATCTCAAACCAACTCAACCCTTTCAACCCAAACCAACTCAACTTTCTCATCCCAAACCAACTCAACCCTCTCATACCAAACCATTTCAAGTCTCTCATCCCGAACCAACTCAACCCTTTCATCCCAAGCCATCTCAACTCTTTCATCCCAAATCAACTCAACTCTCTTATCCCAAACCAACTTAACCCTCTCATTCTGAACCAACTCAACCAACTCATCCCAAACAAGCTCAACCCTCTCATCCCAAACCAACTCAAACATCTCATTCCAAACCAACTCAACCCTCTCAAACCAAACCAATTCAACCCTCTCATCTCAAACCAACTCAATTTTTCATCCCAAACCAACTACCCTCTCATCCCGAACTAACTCAACCTTCTCATCTCAAACAAACTCAACCCTCTCACCAGGAAACAATTCAACCCTTTCATCCGAAACCAACTCAACCCTCTCATCCCAAACCAACTCAACCCTTTCATCCCAAATTAACTCAACTCTTTCATCAAAAACAAACTCAATCCTTTCATCCCAAACCAATTAAACCTTCTCATCGCGAACCAACTCAACCCTCTCATCCTTAACCAACTCAATCCTTTCCTTTCAAACCAACTCAAACCTCTCATCCCAAACCAACTCAACATTTCATCCCAATCCAGCTCAACCCTCTCATCCCAAACAAACTTGAACCTCTCATCCCGAACCAACTCAACCCTTTCACCCCAAACCAATTCAACCCACTATTCGCAAACAAAATCAATTTTTCATCCCAAACCAATTCAATCCTCTCATCCCAAACAAACTTATTTTTTTCATCCTAAACCAACACACCCCTTTCATCCCAAACAAACTCAACCCTCTTATCCCAAACCAACTCAATCCTCTCATCCCAAACCAACTCAACCTTTTCAACCTAAACCAATTCAACCCTTTCATTCCTAAACATCTTAACCCTCTCGTCCCAAAGCAATTCAACCTCTTTATCCCAAACAAACTCAACCCTCTCATCCCAAACCAACTCAACCTGCTCATCCTAGAACAACTTAATTTTCTCTTTTCTCAAACCAACTCAACCCTCTCATCCCGAACCAACTTAACCTTCTCATCCCAAACCAACTCAACCCTCTCATATCAAACCAACTCAACCCTCTCATATGAAACCAACTCAACCTTCTCATCCCAAACAAACTAAACCCTTTCCTTCCAAACCAACTCAACCCTCTCATCCCAAACCAACTCAACTATCTCATCCCAAACCAACTCAACCCTCTCATACCAAACCAATTCAAGTCTCTCATCCCGAACCAACTCAACCCTTCCTTCCCAAACCAACTCAACTCTTTCATCCCAAACCAACTCTACCCTCTCATCCCAAACCAACTTAACCCTCTCATTCTAAACCTACTCAACCAACTCATCACAAATCAACTCAATCCTCTCATCCCAAACCAACTCAACTTTCTCATCCCAAACCAACACAACCTTCTGATCCCAAACAAACTCAACCCTCTCATTCCAAACGAACTCAACCGTCTCATCCCAAAGCAATTCAACCCTCGGATCGCCAACCAACTCAACCCTCTCATCCCAAACCAATTCAATTTTCTCATCCCAAACCAACTCAACCCTCTCATCTCAAACAAACTCAACCCTTTCACCCCGAACCAATTCAACCCGTTGATCCCAAACCAACTGAACCCACTCATATAAAACCAACTCAACTCTTTCATCCCAATTTAATTCAAGCCTCTCATCCCAAACCAACTCAATCTTCTCATTTCAAACCAACTCAAATTTATCATCCCAAACCAACTCAACCCTCTCATTCCAAACCAAGTCAATTCTCAAATCCGAAACCAACTCAACCCTCTCATCCCAAATTAACTCAACCCTTTCATTATAAACCAACTCAATCCTCTCATCCCAAACCAACTTAACCTTTTCATCCCAACCCAACTCAACCCTTTCATCCCAAACCAACTCAACCCTCTCATCCCAAACCAACTTAACGTTCTCATCCCAAACCAACTCAACCGTCTCATATCAAACAACTCAACCCTCTCATCCCAAATCAACGCAACCTTCTCATCCCGAACCAACCCAAACCTTTCAGCCCAAACCAACTCAATTTTCTCATCCCAAACCAACTCAACCCTCTCATTCCAAACCAGCTCAACCCTCTCATCCCAAACCAACGCAACTTTCTCATCCCAAACCAACTCAACCATTTCATCCCAAACCAACTCAACCCTCTCATCCCAAACCAACTCAACTCTTTCTTCCCAAACCAACTCAACCTTCTCATCCCAAACCAACTTGACATTCTCATCCCAAACCAACTAAACCCTCTCATCTCAAACAAACTCAACCCTCTCACCTCGAACCAATTCAACCCGTTCAGCCCAAACCAACTCAACCCACTCATCCAAAACCAACTCAACACTTTCATCCCAAAACAACTCAACCGTCTCATCCCAAACCAACGCAACCTTCTCATCCCAAACCAACTCAACCATTTCATCCCAAACCAACTCTACCCTTTCATCCCAAACCAACTCAACCCTTTCATCCCAAACAAACTCAACCTTCTCATCCCAAACCAACTCAACCCTCTCATTCCAAACCAAGTCAAATCTCACATCCGAAACCAATTCAACCCTCTCATCCCAAATTAACTCAACTCTTTCATCTCAAACCAACTCTACCCTCTCATCCCAAACCAACTTAACCCTCTCATTCTAAACCTACTCAACCAACTCATCCCAAATCAACTCAATCCTCTCATCCCAAACCAACTCAACTTTCTCATCCCAAACCAACACAACCTTCTGATCCCAAACAAACTCAACCCTCTCATTCCGAACGAACTCAACCGTCTCATCCCAAAGCAATTCAACCCTCGGATCGCCAACCAACTCAACCTTCTTATCCCAAACCAGCTCAACCCTCTCATCCCAAACCAACTTAACCCTCTCATTCCAAACCAACTCAACCCTCTCATCCCAAACCAATTCAATTTTCTCATCCCAAACCAACTCAACCCTCTTATCTCAAACAAACTCAACCCTTCCACCCCGAACCATTTCAACCCGTTTATCCAAAACCAACTCAACCCACTCATATAAAACCAACTCAACTCTTTCATCCCAATTTAATTCAAGCCTCTCATCCCAAACCAACTCAATCTTCTCATTTCAAACCAACTCAAATTTATCATCCCAAACCAACTCAACCCTCTCATTCCAAACCAAGTCAATTCTCAAATCCGAAACCAACTCAACCCTCTCTTCCCAAATTAACTCAACCCTTTCATTATAAACCAACTCAGTCCTCTCATCTCAAACCAACTTAACTTTTTCATCCCAAACCAATTCAACCCTCTCATCCCAAACCAACTCAACCCTCTCATCCCAAACCAACTTAACGTTCTCATCCCAAACCAACTCAACCGTCTCATATCAAACAACTCAACCCTCTCATCCCAAATCAACTCAATACTCTCTTCCCAAACCAATTCAACTTTCTCATCCCAAACCAACACAACCCTTTCATCCCAAACAAACTCAACTCTCTCATCCCAAACCAACTCAACCCTCTTATTCCAAACCAAGTCAATTCTCACATCCGAAACCAACTCAACCCTTTCATCCCAAATTAACTCAACGTTTTCATGATAAACCAACTCAATCCTCTCATCCCAAACCAACGCAACCTTCTCATCCCGAACCAACTCAAACTTTTCAGCCCAAACCAACTCAATTTTCTCATCCCAAACCATCTCAACCCTCTCTTTCCAAACCAGCTCAACCCTTTCATCCCAAACCAACTCAACTCTTTCTCCCCAAACCAACTCAACCTTCTCATCCCAAACCAACTTAACCATCTCATCCCAAACCAACTAAACCCTCTCATCTCAAACAAACTCAACCCTCTCACCTCGAACCAATTCAACCCGTTCAGCCCAAACCAACTCAACCCACTCATCCAAAACCAACTCAACACTTTCATCCCAAAACAACTCAATCCTCTCATCCCAAAAAAACTCAACCTTCTCATCCCAAACCAACTCAACCCTCTCAATCCAAACCAAGTCAAATCTCACATCCGAAACCAACTCAACCCTCTCATCCCAAATTTACTCAACCCTTTCATTATAAACCAACTCAATTTTTCATCCCAAACCAATTCAAGCTTCTCATCCCAAACCAACTCAACCCTCTCATCCCAAACCAACTCAACCCTCTCATCTCAACCAAACTCAACTCTCTCACCCCGAAAAGTTTCAACCCACTTATCCCAAACCAACTCAACTCTTTCATCCAAAATTAATTCAACCCTCTACTCCCAAACAAACCCAACTTTTTCATCCCAAACCAAATCAATCTACTCCTTTCTAACCAACTCAACCCTCTCATTCCAAACCATGTCAATTTACACATCCGAAACCAACTCAACACTCTCATCCCAAACCAACACAACCTTCTCATTTTAAACCAACTCAACCCTCTCATCCCAAACCCATTCAACCTTCTCACCCCAAACCAATTCAAACCTCTGATCCCAAACCAACTCAATATTTCATCCCAAACCAATTCAATCCTCTCATCCCAAACCAACTCATTTTTTTCATTCCAAAACATCACTCCCTTCTCATCCCAAACAAACTCAACCTTCCTATCCCAAACCAACTCATCCTCTCATTCTAAACCAACTCAACCATTTCAACCCTCTCATCCCTAAACATCTCAAACCTCTCGTCCCAAAACAACTCAACCCTCTAATCCAAACTTTACTCAACCCTTTCATCCTGAAACAACTCAACACTCTCATCCCCACCAACTCAACCCTCTTATCCTAAACCAACTCAACCCTCTCATATCAAACCAACTCAACCCTCTCATCCCAAACCAACTGAACCCTCTCATCTCAAATCAACTGAACCCTCTCATCCCAAACCAACTCTACTCTTTCATCCCAAACCAACTAAACCCTCTCATCCCAAACGAACTCAACCCTAGCATCCCAAACCATCTCAACACTTTCACCGTAAACCAACTCAACTTCCTCATCCTAAACCAACTAAACCCTCTCATCCCAAAACAACTAAACCCTCTCATCCCAACCAACTCAACCCTCTCATCCCAAACCAACTCAATCTTCTCATCCCAAACCAACTTAAGCCTCTCATACCAAACCAACTCAAGTTTCTCCTCCCGTACCAACTCAACCCTCTCATTCCAAACCAACTCAACTCTCTCATCCCATACCAACTCAACTCTCTTTTCCCAAACCAACTCAACCCTCTCATCCCAAACCAACTCAACCCTCTCATCCCAAACCAATTCAACCCTCTCATTCCAAACCAACTCAACCCTCTCATCCCAAACCAACTCAACCTTCTCATCCTGAACCAACTCAACTCTTTCATCCCAAACCAACTCAATCTTCTCATCCCAAACCAAATCAACCCTCTCATTCCAAACCAGCTCAACCCTCTCATCCCAAACCAACTCAACTATCTCATCCCTAACCAACTCAACTCTCTCAACCCAAACCAACTCAACTCTCTCATCCCTAACCAACTCAACCCTCTCAACCCAAACCAACTTATCCCTCTCATCCCAAACCAACTCAACCCACTCATCCCATATCAAATCCATCCTCTCATCCCAAACAAACATAACCCTACCATTCCAAACCAACTCAACCAACTCATTACAAATCAACTCAATCCTCTCATCCCAAACAAATTCAACTTTCTCATCCCAAACCAACACAACCCTCTCATCCCAAACCAACTCAACCCTCTCATCCCAAACCAATTCAACCCTCTCATTCCAAACCAACTCAACCCTCTCGTCCCAAACCAACTAAACTCTCTCTTCCCAAACCAACTCAACCCTCTCATCCCAAACCAACTTAACGTTCTCATCCCAAACCAACTCAACCGTCTCATATCAAACAACTCAACCCTCTCAGACCAAACCAATTCAAGTCTCTCATCCCAAACCAACTAAACCCTCTCATCCCAAACGAACTCAACCCTAGCATCCCAAACCAACTCAACCCTTTCACCCCAAACCAACTCAACTTCCTCATCCTAAACCAACTAAACCCTCTCATCCCAAAACAACTAAACCCTCTCATCCCAAACCAACTCAACCCTCTCATCCCAAACCAACTCAGCCATCTCATTCCAAACCAACTCAACCCTCTCATCCCAAACCAACTCTACTCTTTCATCCCAAACCAACTAAACCCTCTCATCCCAAACGAACTCAACCCTAGCATCCCAAACCAACTCAACCCTTTCACCGTAAACCAACTCAACTTCCTCATCCTAAACCAACTAAACCCTCTCATCCCAAAACAACTAAACCCTCTCATCCCAAACCAACTCAACCCTCTCATCCCAAACCAACTCAATCTTCTCATCCCAAACCAACTTAAGCCTCTCATACCAAACCAACTCAAGTTTCTCCTCCCGTACCAACTCAACCCTCTCATTCCAAACCAACTCAACTCTCTCATCCCATACCAACTCAACTCTCTCTTCCCAAACCAACTCAACCCTCTCCTCCCAAACCAACTCAACCCTCTCATCCCAAACCAATTCAACCCTCTCATTCCAAACCAACTCAACCCTCTCATTCCAAACCAACTCAACCCTCTCGTCCCAAACCAACTAAACTCTCTTTTCCCAAACCAACTCAACCTTCTCATCCCAAACCAACTTAACGTTCTCATCCTAAACCAACTCAACCGTCTCATATCAAACAACTCAACCCTCTCAGACCAAACCAATTCAAGTCTCTCATCCCAAACCAACTAAACCCTCTCATCCCAAACGAACTCAACCCTAGCATCCCAAACCAACTCAACCCTTTCACCCCAAACCAACTCAACTTCCTCATCCTAAACCAACTAAACCCTCTCATCCCAAAACAACTAAGCCATCTCATTCCAAACCAACTCAACCCTCTCATCCCAAACCAACTCAATCTACTCATCCCAAACCAACTTAAGCCTCTCATACCAAACCAACTCAAGTTTCTCCTCCCGTACCAACTCAACCCTCTCATTCCAAACCAACTCAACTCTTTCATCCCAAACCAACTCAACTCTTTCTTCCCAAACCAACTCAACCCTCTCATCCCAAACCAACTCAACCCTCTCATCCCAAACCAACTCAACCCTCTCATTCCAAACCAATTTAACGTTCTCATCCCAAACAAACTCAACCGTCTCATATCAACAACTCAACCCTCTCATACCAAACCAACTCAAGTCTCTCATCCCAAACCAACTCAACCCTTTCATCCCAAACCAACTCAACTCTCCCATCCCAAACCAACTCAACCCTCTCATCCCAAACCAACAAACCCACTCATTCCAAACCAACTCAACCCTCTCATCCCAAACCAACTAAACTCTCTCTTCCCAAACCATTTCAACCATCTCATTCCAAACCAGCTCAACCCTCTCATCCCAAACCAACTCAACTTTCTCATCCCAAACCAAGTTAACACTCTCAACCCAAACCAACTCAACTCTCTCATCCCAAACCGACTCAACCCTCTCATCCCGAACCAACTCAACCCTTGCATCCCAAACCAACTCAACCCTCTCAATCCAAACCAAGTCAATTCTCACATCCGAAACCAACTCAACCCTCTCATCCCAAATTAACTCAACCCTTTCATCATAAACCAACTCAATCCTCTCAACCCAAACCAACTTAACCTTCTCATACCGAACCAACTCAACCCGTTCATCCCAAACCAACTCAATCTTCTCATCCCAAACCAACTAAACCCTCTCATTCCAAACCAGCTCAACCCTCTCATCCCAAACCAACTCAACTATCTCATCCCTAACCAACTCAACCCTCTCAACCCAAACCAACTCAACTCTCTCATCCCAAACCAACTTAACCCTCTCATCCCAAACCAACTCAACCCACTCATCCCATATCAAATCCATCCTCTCATCCCAAACCAACATAACCCTCTCAATCCAAACCAACTCAACTAACTCATCCCAAATCAACTCAATCCTCTTATCTCAAACCAACGCAACTTTCTCATCCCAAACCAACACAACCCTCTCATCCCAAACAAACTCAACCCTCTCATCCCAAACCAACTCAACCCTCTCATTCCAAACCAACTCAAACCTCTCATCCCAAATTAACTCAACCCTTTCATCATAGACCAACTCAATCCTCTCATCCCAAACCAACTCAACCTGCTCATCTTGAACCAACTCAACCCTTTCATCCCAAAACAACTCAATCTTCTCATCCCAAACCAAATCAACCCTTTCATTCCAAACCAGCTCAACCCTCTCATCCCAAACCAACTCAACTTCCTCATCCACAAACCAACTCAACCCTCTCAACCCAAACCAACTCAACTCTCTCATCCCAAACCGACTCAACTCTCTCATCCCAAACCAACTCAACCCTTGCATCCCAAACGAACTCAACCCTCTCATCCCAAACCAACTCAACCCTCTCATTCCAAACCAACTCAACCCTCTCATCCTAAACCAGCTCAACTCTTTCTTCCCAAACCAACTCAACAGTCTTATCCCAAACCAACTTAACCTTCTCATCCCGAACCAACTCAACCCTCTCAAATCGAACCAACTCTATCTTCTCTTCCCAAACGAACTCAACCCTCTCATCCCAAAGCAACTCAACTTTCTCATCTCAAATCAACTCAATCCTCTCATCCCAAACCAACTCAACTTTTTCATCCCAAACCAACTCAACTTTTTCATCCCAAATCAACTCAATCCTTTCATCCCAAACCAACTCATTTTTTTCATCCCAAACCAACACAACCCTCTCATCCCAAACAAACTCAACCCTCTCATCCCAAACCAACTCAACCCTCTCATTCCAAATCAAGTCAATTCTCACATCCGAAACCAACTCAACCCTCTCATCCCAAATTAACTCAACCCTTTCATCATAAACCAACTCAATCCTCTCAACCCAAACCAAATCAACCTTCTCATCCCGAACCAACTCAACCTTTTCATCCCAAACCAACTCATAATTCTCATCCCAAACCAACTCAACCCTCTCATTCCAAACCAGCTCAACCCTCTCATCCCAAACCAACTCAACTATCTCATCCCTAACCAACTCAACCCTCTCAACCCAAACCAACTCAACTCTCTCATCCCAAACCGACTTAACCCTCTCATCCCAATCCAACTTAACCCTCTCATCCCAAACCAATTCAACCCACTCATCCCATTTCAAATCCATCCTCTCATCCTAAACAAACATAACCCTCTCATTCCAAACCAACTCAACCATCTCATCCCAAATCAACTCAATCCTCTTATCTCAAACCAACTCAACTTTTTCATCCCAAACCAATACAACCCTCTCATCCCAAACAAATTCAAACCTCTCATCCCAAACCAAATCGACCCTCTCATTCCGAACCAACTCAACCCGTTCATCTCAAACCAACTCAATCTTCTCATCCCAAACCAACTCAACCTTTTCATCCCAAACCAACTCAACTATCTCATCCCTAACCAACTCAAACCTCTCAACCCAAACCAACTCAACTCTCTCATCCCAAACCGACTCAACCCACTCATCCCATATCAAATCCGTCCTCTCATCCCAAACCTACATAATTCTCTCATTCCAAACTAATTCAACCAACTCATCCCAAATCAACTCAATCCTCTTATCTCAAACCAACTCAACTTTTTCATCCCAAACCAACACAACCCTCTTATCTCAAACAAATTCAAACCTCTCATCCCAAACCAAATCAACCCTCTCATTCCAAACCAAGTCAATTCTCACATCCGAAACCAACTCAACCCTCTCATCCCAAATTAACTCAACCCTTTCATCATAAACCAACTCAATCCTCTCATCCCAAACCAACTCAACCTTCTCATCCTGAACCAACTCAACTCTTTCATCCCAAACCAACTCAATCTTCTCATCCCAAACCAAATCAACCCTCTCATTCCAAACCAGCTCAACCCTCTCATCCCAAACCAACTCAACTATCTCATCCCTAACCAACTCAACTCTCTCAACCCAAACCAACTCAACTCTCTCATCCCTAACCAACTCAACCCTCTCAACCCAAACCAACTTATCCCTCTCATCCCAAACCAACTCAACCCACTCATCCCATATCAAATCCATCCTCTCATCCCAAACAAACATAACCCTACCATTCCAAACCAACTCAACCAACTCATTACAAATCAACTCAATCCTCTCATCCCAAACAAATTCAACTTTCTCATCCCAAACCAACACAACCCTCTCATCCCAAACCAACTCAACCCTCTCATCCCAAACCAATTCAACCCTCTCATTCCAAACCAACTCAACACTCTCGTCCCAAACCAACTAAACTCTCTCTTCCCAAACCAACTCAACCCTCTCGTCCCAAACCAACTTAACGTTCTCATCCCAAACCAACTCAACCGTCTCATATCAAACAACTCAACCCTCTCAGACCAAACCAATTCAAGTCTCTCATCCCAAACCAATTAAACCCTCTCATCCCAAACGAACTCAACCCTAGCATCCCAAACCAACTCAACCCTTTCAACCCAAACCAACTCAACTTCCTTATCCTAAACCAACTAGAGCCTCTCATACCAAACCAAATCAAGTTTCTCCTCCCGTACCAACTCAACCCTCTCATTCCAAACCAACTCAACTCTTTTATCCCAAACCAACTCAACTCTTTCTTCCCAAACCAACTCAACCCTCTCATCCCAAACCAACTCAACCCTCTCATTCCAAACCAACTCAACCCTCTCATTCCAAACCAACTCAACCCTCTTGTCCCAAACCAACTAAACTCTCTCTTCCCAAACCAACTCAACCCTTTCATCCCAAACCAATTTAACGTTCTCATCCCAAAGAAACTCAACCGTCTCATATCAACAACTCAACCCTCTCTTACCAAACCAATTCAAGTCTCTCATCCCAAACCAACTCAACCCTTTCATCCCAAACCAACTCAACTCTCCCATCCCAAACCAACTCAACCCTCTCATCCTAAACAAACAAAACCCACTCATTCCAAACCAACTCAACCCTCTCATCCCAAACCAACTAAACTCTCTCTTCCCAAACCAACTCAACCATACAATACAATACAATATACAATACAAAAACGAACATTATTATAGTGGCATCAACCCCATAGAGTTTCGAGGCCACTCAAAAACGTCTATTATTAATCTATTGTGAAAAATTAAAAATTAAATAAAAGAATTAAATAAAGGAAAATAAAAACAATTTAGTTTTTTAAAAAGACCAGTATTATTATTATTATGATGGAGGGAATGATTTATTGAATAGGTAAGTCTTCAGAGATCTACAAAATGATTCTGTTGAACTTGAAGATTTTAAGCTGTTAGGCAGGTTGTTCCACAACTTAGGTCCGCTGACGCTGAACCTTCTTAATCCTAATGATTTTAGCTTGTGCTTGTTGGGAACAACGTCCTTTGACTTAGCCGATCTCAGTCTCTGTTTTTCCGGCAGACTAGCAACTGGAACTAGGTCACGTGTCAGATACGCAGGACCCTCGTTGGACAAGCACTTATACATCTGCAGAGCAACTTTGTACTCGATCCTTTCATCAATTTTCAGCCAGTGAAGCTCCTTGAGTACAGGGGTAATGTGATCATATTTTCTTACTCCTGTAATGAGCCTGGCTGTTGTATTGATTATGGATTGATTACTCTGCGTTGCTACCTTAGGTAAGCTGACTAAAGCCATGTTGCCATAGTCAATACGACTTAAAACTAAGGCCGATGCAAGTGTTTTCAAGGAGTCCATTGTCAAACATCCCTTGATGGATCTTATTTGACGCAGAGAGGTAAAACACATCTGTATTGTTTTTGATATCTGCGTTGACATCGTGAGGTCTCTATCCATAGAGATTTCCAAGTTCCTTACAGATTTTGATGGAAAGATGTTGCTTTCTAATACACGGACAGAATAGCTCGGAATATTTTTCAGATTCCGACGAGAAGAGAACCAGATCACCTCAGTCTTCTCACTGTTGAGCTTGAGACAATTGGCTCCCATCCAAGATGCGATTTCATCCACACACTCAGACACTCTTATCTGCAACTCTTCTGTGCCTTCATTATTGCAGTGGCCATATATTTGAGTGTCATCGGCATATTGATGAAATCCCAGCTTGTATTTCAAAACTATTCTTTCAAGGTCTCCAGTGTATAGAGAAAACAACAATGGTCCAAGAACAGATCCTTGTGGGACACCCACTGAAGAGTCAACAAAATCCGATTTTGTCCCACTGCAGCGTACATTGAAGGATCTGTCACTCAAGTAATTTTTGAACCATTCCAGTGTGAGACCATCAAAACCATATGTGCTTTCTAGCCGTTTTAACAAAATACTGTGATCAACTAAGTCAAAGGCAGCTGACAAGTCTAACAGTATAAGGAGGGAGAGCTTACCATCATCGGCTGCACCAAGAATGTCTGAATACACTTTTGTGACAGCCGTTTCAGTGGAATGATGACGACGGTAAGCTGATTGGTGGGTAGGGAGAAGATTTGAGTTATTTAAATAGCTCATGACTCTGCTGAGAACAAGCCTTTCTGAGAGCTTGGACAAAACAGGCAGATTAGAGATGGGTCTGTAGGATGAAGCAACGTTGTGATCAAGACTAGGCTTTTTCAACAGTGGTGTAACCTGAGCCGATTTCCAAGACTTTGGGACAATTCCCTCAGAAAAAGACTGATTGACCATACTTTTTACAAAAGGTAAAATCATTCCTGAAATCTTTTTCAAAAGCCAAGTGGGTATTGGATCAGACGCACACTGTTTATTGGGAAGCCTCTGAATAGCCTTGAGAAGCTCATCCTCATCCACATCCTGGAGCCTACTGAGACCACCTTCTTGTGCATAAGCTAAATAAATGGGGTTTTCTCTGGCTTGGATTGAGTTCCTCGCTGACTCAACTTTCTTCAACAGAAAAGATTGGAATTCAACAGGCTGAATTCCGTCAACAGAAGATCTCTTTCCTCGACCAGAGACACTATTAATGTGGCTCCAAATGTTAGCCGTTTTGTTTTTTGGATCACTGAGTTTATTATTCCAGTAATCTCTACGCTTGTGTCTACACAGTCTTTTGTAGAGTTTCTTCTGACCCAGCCATGCAGCAAAATCATTCTCACTCTTGGTCCTCATGTAGATCCTTTCTAAACTCTTTTTCAGACATTTCGAAGTACGACACTCCCGATCAAACCATGGATCAGAAGGTTTTTCATGTATTCTTACGGTCTTAAAAGGAATCATCTTGTCAAGGATCCCTGACAGAATGGAATTATAAAGGTCAGAAGCTGAGTCCACAACCATCTCATTCCAAACCAGCTCAACCCTCTCATCCCAAACCAACTCAACTTTCTCATCCCAAACCAAGTCAACACTCTCAACCCAAACCAACTCAACCCTCTCATCCCAAACCAATTCAAACCTCTCATTCCAAACCAACTCAACCCTCTCGTCCCAAACCAACTAAACTCTCTCTTCCCAAACCAACTCAACCCTCTCATCGCAAACCAACTTAACGTTCTCATCCCAAACCAACTCAACCGTCTCATATCAAACAACTCAACCCTCTCAGACCAAACCAATTCAAGTCTCTCATCCCAAACCAATTAAACCCTCTCATCCCAAACGAACTCAACCCTAGCATCCCAAACCAACTCAACCCTTTCAACCCGAACCAACTCAACTTCCTCATCCAAAACCAACTAGAGCCTCTCATACCAAACCAACTCAAGTTTCTCCTCCCGTACCAACTCAACCCTCTCATTCCAAACCAACTCAACTCTTTCTTCCCAAACCAACTCAACCCTCTCATCCCAAACCAACTCAACCCTCTCATTCCAAACCAACTCAACCCTCTCATTCCAAACCAACTCAACCCTCTTGTCCCAAACCCACTAAACTCTCTCTTCCAAACAAACTCAACCCTCTCATCCCAAACCAATTTAACGTTCTCATCCCAAAAAAACTCAACCGTCTCATATCAACAACTCAACCCTCTCTTACCAAACCAATTCAAGTCTCTCATCCCAAACCAACTCAACCCTTTCATCCCAAACCAACTCAACTCTCCCATCCCAAACCAACTCAACCCTCTCATCCCAAACCAACAAAACCCACTCATTCCAAACCAACTCAACCCTCTCATCCCAAACCAACTAAACTCTCTCTTCCCAAACCAACTCAACCATCTCATTCCAAACCAGCTCAACCCTCTCATCCCAAACCAACTCAACTTTCTCATCCCAAACCGACTCAACCCTCTCATCCCGAACCAACTCAACCCTTGCATCCCAAACCAACTCAACCCTCTCAATCCAAACCAAGTCAATTCTCACATCCGAAACCAACTCAACCCTCTCATCCCAAATTAACTCAACCTTTTCATCATAAACCAACTCAATCCTCTCAACCCAAACCAACTTAACCTTCTCATACGGAACCAACTCAACCCGTTCATCCCAATCCAACTCAATCTTCTCATCCCAAACCAATTAAACCCTCTCATTCCAAACCAGCTCAACCCTCTCATCCCAAACCAACTTAACTATCTCATCCCTAACCAACTCAACCCGCTCAACCCAAACCAACTCAACTCTCTCATCCCAAACCAACTTAACCCTCTCATCCCAAACCAACTCAACCCACTCATCCCAAATCAAATCCATCCTCTCATCCCAAACCAACATAACCCTCTCAATCCAAACCAACTCAACTAACTCATCCCAAATCAACTCAATCCTCTTATCTCAAACCAACTCAACTTTTTCATCCCAAACCAACACAACCCTCTCATCCCAAACAAACTCAACCCTCTCATCCCAAACCAACTCAACCCTCTCATTCCAAACCAACTC
Source organism: Branchellion lobata (assembly GCA_947562095.1). NCBI lineage: Eukaryota > Metazoa > Annelida > Clitellata > Hirudinida > Piscicolidae > Branchellion > Branchellion lobata. The sequence goes on along the minus strand of OX387258.1, from coordinate 4,702,569 downwards.
AACCCTCTCATTCCAAACCAAGTCAATTCTCACATCCAAAACCAACTCAAACCTCTCATCCCAAATTAACTCAACCCTTTCATCATAGACCAACTCAATCCTCTCATCCCAAACCAACTCAACCTTCTCATCTTGAACCAACTCAACCCTTTCATCCCAAAACAACTCAATCTTCTCATCCCAAACCAAATCAACCCTTTCATTCCAAACCAGCTCAACCTTCTCATCCCAAACCAACTCAACTTCCTCATCCACAAACCAACTCAACCCTCTCAACCCAAACCAACTCAACTCTCTCATCCCAAACCGACTCAACTCTCTCATCCCAAACCAACTCAACCCTTGCATCCCAAACGAACTCAACCCTCTCATCCCAAACCTACTCAACCCTCTCATTCCAAACCAACTCAACCCTCTCATCCTAAACCAGCTCAACTCTTTCTTCCCAAACCAACTCAACAGTCTTATCCCAAACCAACTTAACCTTCTCATCCCAAACCAACTCAACCCTCTCAAATCGAACCAACTCTATCTTCTCTTCCCAAACGAACTCAACCCTCTCATCCTAAAGCAACTCAACTTTCTCATCTCAAATCAACTCAATCCTCTCATCCCAAACCAACCCAACTTTTTCAACCCAAATCAACTCAATCCTTTCATCCCAAACCAACTCATCTTTTTCATCCCAAACCAACACAACCCTCTCATCCCAAACAAACTCAACCCTCTCATCCCAAACCAACTCAACCCTCTCATTCCAAATCAAGTCAATTCTTAAATCCGAAACCAACTCAACCCTCTCATCCCAAATTAACTCAACCCTTTCATCATAAACCAACTCAATCCCCTCAACCCAAACCAAATCAACCTTCTCATCCCGAACCAACTCAACCTTTTTATCCCAAACAAACTCAATATTCTCATCCCAAACCAACTCAACCCTCTCATTCCAAACCAGCTCAACCCTCTCATCCCAAACCAACTCAACTATCTCATCCCTAACCAACTCAACCCTCTCATCCCAATCCAACTTAACCCTCTCATCCCAAACCAATTCAACCCACTCATCCCATATCAAATCGATCCTCTCATCCCAAACAAACATAACCCTCTCATTCCAAACCAACTCAACCATCTCATCCCAAATCAACTCAATCTTCTTATCTCAAACCAACTCAACTTTTTCATCCCAAACCAACACAACCCTCTCATCCCAAACAAATTCAAACCTCTCATCCCAAACCAAATCAACCCTCTCATTCCGAACCAACTCAACCCGTTCATCTCAAACCAACTCAATCTTCTCATCCCAAACCAACTCAACCTTTTCATCCCAAACCAACTCAACTATCTCATCCCTAACCAACTCAACCCTCTCAACCCAAACCAACTCAACTCTCTCATCCCAAACCGATTCAACCCTCTTTTCTAAAACCAACTTAACCGTCTCATCCCAAACCAACTCAACCCACTCATCCCATAACAAATCCGTCCTCTCATCCCAAACCTACATAACTCTCTCATTCCAAACTAATTCAACCCTCTCATCCCAAATTAACTCAACCCTTTCATCATAAACCAACTCAATCCCCTCAACCCAAACCAAATCAACCTTCTCATCCCGAACCAACTCAACCTTTTTATCCCAAACCAACTCAATATTCTCATCCCAAACCAACTCAACCCTCTCATTCCAAACCAGCTCAACCCTCTCATCCCAAACCAACTCAACTATCTCATCCCTAACCAACTCAACCCTCTCAACCCAAACCAACTCAACTCTCTCATCTCAAACCGACTCAACCCTCTCATCCCAATCCAACTTAACCCTCTCATCCCAAACCAATTCAACCCACTCATCCCATATCAAATCCATCCTCTCATCCCAAACAAACATAACCCTCTCATTCCAAACCAACTCAACCATCTCATCCCAAATCAACTCAATCCTCTTATCTCAAACCAACTCAACTTTTTCATCCCAAACCAACACAACCCTCTCATCCCAAACAAATTCAAACCTCTCATCCCAAACCAAATCAACCCTCTCATTCCGAACCAACTCAACCCGTTCATCTCAAACCAACTCAATCTTCTCATCCCAAACCAACTCAACCTTTTCATCCCAAACCAACTCAACTATCTCATCCCTAACCAACTCAACCCTCTCAACCCAAACCAACTCAACTCTCTCATCCCAAACCGACTCAACCCTCTCTTCTAAAACCAACTTAACCCTCTCATCCCAAACCAACTCAACCCACTCATCCCATAACAAATCCGTCCTCTCATCCCAAACCTACATAACTCTCTCATTCCAAACTAATTCAACCAACTCATCCCAAATCAACTCAATCCTCTTATCTCAAACCAACTCAACTTTTTCATCCCAAACCAACACAACCCTCTCATCCCAAACAAATTCAAACCTCTCATCCCAAACCAAATCAACCCTCTCATTCCAAACCAAGTCAATTCTCACATCCGAAACCAACTCAACCCTCTCATCCCAAATTAACTCAACCCTTTCATCATAAACCAACTCAATCCTCTCATCCCAAACCAACTCAACCTTTTCATCCTGAACCAACTCAACTCTTTCATCCCAAACCAACTCAATCTTCTCATCCCAAACCAAATCAACCCTCTCATTCCAAACCAGCTCAACTCTCTCATCCCAAACCAACTCAACTATCTCATCCCTAACCAACTCAACTCTCTCAACCCAAACCAACTCAACTCTCTCATCCCTAACCAACTCAACCCTCTCAACCCAAACCAACCTAACCCTCTCATCCCAAACCAACTCAACCCACTCATCCCATATCAAATCCATCCTCTCATCCCAAACAAACATAACCTTACCATTCCAAACCAACTCAACCAACTCATTACAAATCAACTCAATCCTCTCATCCCAAACAAACTCAACTTTCTCATCCCAAACCAACACAACCCTCTTATCCCAAACAAACTCAACCCTTTCATCCCAAACCAACTCAACCCTCTCATTCCAAACCAAGTCAATTCTCACATCCGAAACCAACTCAACCCTCTCATCCCAAATTAACCCAACACTTTCTTCATAAACCAACTCAATCCTCTCATCCCAAACCAACGCAAACTTTTCATCCCGAACCAACTCAAACCTTTCATCCCAAACCAACTCGCTTTCCTCATCCCAAACCAACTCAACCCTCTCATTCCAAACCAGCTCAAATCTCTCATCCCACACCAACGCAAACATATCATCCCAAACCATCTCAATTCTCTCTTCTCAAACCAACTCAATCTTCTCATCCCAAATCAACTTAACTTTCTCATCCCAAACCAACTCTACCCTCGCGTCCCAAACCAACTCAACCCTCTCATCCCAAAGCAACTCAACTTTCTCATCCCAAACCAACTCAATCCTCCTATATCAAACCAATTCAAGTCTTTCATCCCAAACCAACTCAACCATTTCATCTCAAACCAACTCAACCTTTTCATCCCAAACCAAATCAATCTTCTCAACCCAAACCAACTCAACCCTCTCATTCCAAACCAGCTCAACCCTTTCTTTCCCAAACCAACTCAAATATTTCATCCCTAACCAACTCAACCCTCTCAACCCAAATCAACTCAACTCTTTCATCCCAAACCGACTCAACCTTTTCATCCCAAACCAACTTAACCCTTTCATCCCAAACAACTCAACCCACTCATCCCATATCAAATCCATCCTCTCAACCCAAACCAACTCAACCTTTTCTTCCCAAACCAACACAACCTTCTCATCCCAAACAAACTCTCCTCTCATTCCAAACCAATACAACTCTTCCATCTCAATCCAACTCAACCCTGTCATCTTGAACCAACTTAACTCTTTCCTCCCAAACCAATTCAATCCTCTCATCCCAAACAAACTCAACCCTCTCATCACTAACCAACTCAATACTCTCCTTTCAAACCAACTCAACATTCTCATCCAAACCAACTCAACCCTCCCATCCCCAACCAACTCAACATTCTTATCCCAAACCATCACAACCTTTTCATTCCAAACCAACTAAACCCTTTCATTACAAACGATCTCAACCCTCTCACCCCAAACCAACTCAACCCTCTCATCTCAAACAAACTCAACATTCTCATCCCAAACAAACTCAACCCTCTCATCCCAAACTAACTCAACTCTTTTTTTTATTACGCTCAAAAGTAATCAACTCTTTCATCCAAAACCAACTCAACCATTTTATCCCAAACCACCTCAAATGTCTCATCTCAAACCAACTCATCTCTTTTTTCCAAACCAAGTTATTTCTCTCATCCCAAACAAACTCATCCCTCTCATCCCAAACAAACTCAATCTTCCCATCCCCAACAAACTCAAACGACTTATACCAAACCAACTTAACCCTTTCAACTCAAACCAACTCAACCCTCTCATTCCAAAACAACTCAAACCTTTCATCCCTAAAAAACTCAATCCTTTCGTTTCAATCCAACTCAACATTCTCATCCCAAACCACTCAACCCTCTCAACCCAAACCAACTCAACCCTCTCATCCCAAACCAACTCAACTCTTTCATCCGAAACCAACTCAACCCTCTCATTCCAAACCAACTCAACCCTCTCATCACAAATCAACTCAACTTTCTCATCTCAAACACACTCAACACTCTCATTCCAAACCAACTCAACCCTTTCATCCCAAATCAACTCAACCCTCTCATCACAAACTACTACAACCTTTTCATCCCAAACCAACTCAATTCTCTCATCCCAAACCAACTCAATTCTCTCATCCCAAACCAACTTAACTATTTCCTCCCAAACCATTTCAATCCTCTCATCCCAAACCAACTCATTTTTCTCATCCCAAACAAACTAAACCCTCTCATCCCTAACCAACTCAATCCTCTCCTTTAAAACCAACTCAACATTCTCATCCCAAATCAACTCAACCCTCTCATCCCAAACCAACTCAACCCTCTCATCCCAAACCTACTCAACCTTTAAATTCCAAACCAACTCAACTCTCTAATCCCAACCATCTCAACCCTCTCATTCCAAACCAACTCAACCCTTTCATCACAAATCAACTCAACCTTCACATCACAAAGTAACTCAACCTTTTCATCCCAAACCAACTCAATCTTCTTATCGTAAACAAACTCAACCCTCCCATCCCCAACCAACTCAACCTTCTTATCCCAAACCAAGACAACCCTTTCATCCCAAACCAACTAAAGCCTTTCATCACAAACTAACTCAACCCTCTCATCCCAAACCAACTCAAAGCTCTCATTTCAAACGAACTAAACCCCCTGATTCCAAACCAACTCAACCATCTCATCCCGAACCAAATAAACACTTTCAGCCCAAAAGTACTCAACTGTTTCATCCAAAACCAACTCAACCCTTTTATCCCAAACCCCCTCAAATCTCTCATCCCAAACCCACTCAACTCTTTCTTTCCAAACCAAGTCAATTCTCACATCCCAAACCAACTCATCCCTCTCATCACAAACAAACTAAATCCTCCCATCCCCAACCAACTCACACTTCTTATACCAAACCAACACAAACCTCTCATTCCAAACCAACTTAACCCTTTCAACTCAAACCAATTCAACCCTCTCATCCCAAACCAACTCAACCCTTTCATCCCTAACCAACTCACTCCCCTCGTTTCAATCCAACTCAACATTCTCATCCTTAACCAACTCAACCCTCTCATCCCAAACCAACTCAACCTTCTCATTCCAAACCAACTCAACCCTTTCGTTCCAAACCAAATCAACCCTTTATTCTCAAACCAACTCAACTTTTTCATCCCAACCAACTCAACCCTCTCATTCCAAACCAAGTCAATTTTCTCATTCCAAACCAACTCAACCCTCTCATCACAAATCAACTCAACCCTCTCATCACGAACTTACTCAACCTTTTCATCCCAAACCAACTCAATCCTCTCATCCCAAACCAACTTAACTCTTTCCTACCAAACCAACTCAATTATCTCTTCCCAAACACTCTAAACCCTCTCATCCCTAACCAACTCAATCCTCTCTTTTCAAACCAATTCAACATTCTCATCCCAAACCAACTCAACCTTCTCATCCCAAACCAACTCAACCCTCTCATCCCAAACCAACTCAACCCTTTCTTCCCAAACAAACTCAACCCTTTAATCCCAAACCAACTCAACTCTTTCATCCCAACCAAGTCAACCCTCTCATTCCAAACCAACTCAACCCTCTCATCCAAACTAACTCAACTCTTTCAGCCCAAAAGTACTCAACTCTTTCATCCAAAACCAACTCAACCCTTTTATCCCAAATCCCCTCAACTTTCTCATCCCAAACACACTCAACTCTTTCTTTCCAAACCAAGTCAATTCTCTCATCCCAAACCAACTCATCGCTCTCATCGCAAACAAACTCAATCCTCCCATCTCCAACCAACTCAAACTTCTTATACCAAACCAACACAAACCTCTCATCCCAAACCAACTTAACCCTTTCAACTCAAACCAACTCAACCCTTTCATCCCTAACCAACTCAATCCCCTCGTTACAATCCAACTCAACATTCCCATCCAAAACCAACTCAACCCTCTCATCCCAAACCAACACAACCCTCTCATCCCAAACCAACTCAACCCTTTCATTTCATACGAACTCAACCCTCTCATCCCAAACGAACTCAACCCTCTCATCGCAAACGAACTCAACCCTCTTATCCCTAACCACTTCAACCCTTTCATTCCAAACCAAGTCATTTTTTCATCCCAATCCAACTCAACCCTCTCATCCCAAACCAACTCAACCCTCCTATACCCAAACCAACTCACCTCCCTCAGCCCAAAACTACTCAACTCTCTCATCCGAAACCAACTCAACCCTCTCATTCAAAACCAACTCAACCCTCTCATCACAAATCAACTCAACTCTCTCATCTCAAAACAACTCAACACTCTCATCCCAAACCAACTCAACCCTTCCATCCCTAACCAACTCAATCCTCTCGTTTCAATCCAAATCAACATTCTCATTCCAAATCAACTCAACGTTATAATCCCAAACTAACTCAACCCTCTCATCCCAAACCAACTCAACCCTTTCATACCAAACCAAATCAACCCTCTAATCTTAAACCAACTCAACCCTCTCATTCCAAACCAACTCAACCCTTTCATCCCAAACCAACTCAACCCTTTAATCCCTAACCAAATCAACCCTTTAATCCCAAACCAACTCAACTTTCTCCTCCCAACCAACTCAACCTTCTCATTCCGAACCAACTCAACTTTCTCATCACAAATCAACTCAACTCTCTCATCTCAAACCAACTCAACGCTCTAATTCCACACCAAGTCAATTCTCTCATTCCAAATCAACTCAACCCTTTCATCACAAACTAACTCAACCTTTTCATCGCAAACCAACTCACTCCTCTCATCCCAAACCAACTTAACTCTCTCCTCCCAAACCAATTCAATCCTTTCATCCACAACCAACTCATTTTCTCATCCCAAACAAACTAAACCCTCTCATCCCTAACCAACTCAACCCTTTCATCCCAAACCAAATCAACCCTCTAATCTTAAACCAACTCAACCCTCTCTTTTCAAACCAACTCAACATTCTCATCCCAAACCAAGTCAAACCTCTCATTCCAAACCAAATGAACCCTCTCATCACAAACCAACTCAACCTTTTCATCCCAAACCAACTCAACCCTCTCATATCAAACCAACTCAACCCTCTCATATAAAACCAACTCAACCTTCTCATCCCAAACAAACTAAACCCTTTCATCCCAAACCAACTCACCTTCCTCAGCCCAAAAGTACTCAACTCTCTCATCCGAAACCAACTCAACCCTCTAATTCCAAACCAACTCAACCCTCTCATCACAAATCAACTCAACTCTCTCATCTCAAAACAACTCAACCCTCTCATTCCAAACCAAGTCAATTCGCTCATTCCAAACCAAATCAACCCTCTCATCCCAAACCAACTCAACCCTTCCATCCCTAACCAACTCAATCCCCTCGTTTCAATCCAACTCAACATTCTCATCCCAAATCAACTCAACCTTCTAATCCCAAACCAACTCAACCCTCTCATCCCAAACCAACTCAACCCTTTCATCCCAAACCAAATCAACCCTCTAATCTTAAACCAACTCAACCCTCTCATTCCAAACCAACTCAACCCTCTCATCACAAATCAACTCAACCCTCTCACCACAAACTAGCTCAACCTTTTCATCCCAAACCAACTTAATCTTCTCATCCCAAACCAACTTAACTTTTTTCTCCCAAACCAATTCAATCCTCTCATCCCAAACCATTTCATTTTTTTCTTCCCAAACAAACTAAACCTCTTCATCCCTAACCAACTCAATCCTCTCTTTTCAAACACACAAACCTCTCATCCCAAACCAACTTAACCCTTTCAACTCAAACCAACTCACCCTCTCATCCCAAACCAACTCAACCCTTCCATCCCTAACCAACTCAATCCCCTCGTTTTATTCCAACTCAACCCTCTCATCACAAACCAACTCAACCCTCTCATCCCAAACCAACTCAACCCTTTCATCCCTAACCAAATCAACCCTTTAATCCCAAACCAACTCAACTTTCTCCTTCCAACCAACTCAACCTTCTCATTCCAAACCAACTCAACTTTCTCATCACAAATCAACTCAACTCTCTCATCTCAAACCAACTCAACCCTCTAATTCCACACCAAGTCAATTTTCTTATTCCAAATCAACTCAACCCTCTCATCACAAACTAACTCAACCTTTTCATCCCAAACCAACTCAATCATCTCATCCCAAACCAACTTAACTCTCTCCTCCCAAACCAATTCAATCTTTTCATCCCAAACCAACTCATTTTCTCATCCCAAACAAACTAAAGCTTCTCATCCCTAACCAACTCAAACCTCTCTTTTCAAACCAACTCAACATTCTCATCCCAAACCAAGTCAACCCTCTTATTCCAAACCAAATGAACCCTCTCATCACAAACCAACTCAAACCTCTCATCACAAACTAACTCAACCTTTTCATCCCAAACCAACTCAACCCTCTCATATCAAACCCTCTCATATAAAACCAACTCAACCTTCTCATCACAAACAAACTAAACCCTTTCATCCCAAACCAACTCACCTCCTTCAGCCCAAAAGTAATCAACTCTCTCATCCGAAACCAACTCAACCCTCTCATTCCAAACCAACTCAACCCTCTCATCACAAATCAACTCAACTCTCTCATCTCAAAACAACTCAACTCTCTCATTTCAAACCAATTCAATTCGCTCATTCCAAACCAACTCAACCCTCTCATCCCAAACAAACTCAACCCTTTCATCCCTAACCAACTCAATCCCCTCGTTTCAATTCAACTTAACATTCTCATCCCAAATCAACTCAACCTTCTTATCCCAAACCAACTCAACCCTCTCATCCCAAACCAAGTCAACCCTCTCATTCCAAACCAAATGAACCCTCTCATCACAAACCAACTCAACCCTCTCATCGCAAACCAACTCAACCTTCTCATCCCAAACCAACTCAACCCTCTCATCCCAAACCAATTCAATCTTCTCCTCCCAAACCAACTCAACCCTTTCATCCCAAATCAACTGAACTCTTTCATTTCAAACGAACTCAACCCTCTCATCCCCAACCAACTCAAACTTCTTATACCAAACCAACACAAACCCCTCATCCCAAACCAACTTAACCCTTTCAACTCAAACCAACTCAACCCTTTCATCCCTAACCAACTCAATCCCCTCGTTTCAATCCAACTCAACATTCTCATCCAAAACCAACTCAACCCTCTCATCCCAAACCAACTCAACCCTCTCATCCCAAACCAACTGAACCCTTTCATTTCATACGAACTCAACCCTCTCATCCCTAACTAACTCAACCCTCTCATCGCAAACGAACTCAACCCTCTTATCCCTAAACAACTCAACCCTCCTATCACAAACCAACTCATCTCCCTCAGCCCAAAACTATTCAACTCTCTCATCAGAAACCAACTCAACCCTCTCATTCCAAACCAACTCAACCCTCTCATCACAAATCAACTCAACTCTCTCATCTCAAAACAACTCAACCCTCTCATTCCAAACCAAGTCAATTCGCTCATTCCAAACCAACTCAACCCTCTCATCCCAAACCAACTCAACCCTTTCATCCCTAACCAACTCAATCCCCTCGTTTCAATCGAACTCAACATTCTCATCCCAAATCAACTCAACCTTCTAATCCCAAACCAACTCAACCCTCTCATCCCAAACCAACTCAATCCTCTCATCCCAAACCAACTTAACTCTCTCTTCCCAAACCAATTCAATCTTTTCATCCCAAACCAACTCATTTTCTCATCCCAAACAAACTAAACCCTCTCATCCCTAACAAACTCAACCCTTTCATCCCAAACCAAATCAACCCTCTAATCTTAAACCAACTCAACCTTCTCATTCCAAACCAACTCAACCCTCTCATCACAAATCAACTCAATCCTCTCATCACAAACTAGCTCAACCTTTTCATCCCAAACCAACTTAATCCTCTCATCCCAAACCAACTTAACTTTTTCCTCCCAAACCAATTCAATCCTCTCATCCCAAACCATTTCATTTTTCTCATCCCAAACAAACTAAACCTCTTCATCCCTAACCAACTCAATCCTCTCTTTTCAAACACACAACCCTCTCATCACAAATCAACTCAACTCTCTCATCTCAAAACAACTCAACCCTCTCATTCCAAACCAAGTCAATTTTCCCATTCCAAACCAACTCAGCCCTCTCATCCCAAACCAACTCAACCCTTTTATCCCCAACCAACTCAATCCCCTCGTTTCAATCAAACTCAACATTCTCATCTCAAATCAACTCAACCTTCTAATCCCAAACCAACTCAACCCTCTCATCCCATACCAACTCAACCCTCTCATCCCAAACCAAATCAACCCTCTAATCTTAAACCAACTCAACACTCTCATTCCAATCCAACTCAACCTTCTCATCACAAATCAACTCAACCCTCTCATCACAAACTAACTCAACCTTTTCATCCCAAACCAACTTAATCCTCTCATCCCAAACCAACTAAACTTTTTCCTCCCAAACCAATTCAATCCTCTCATCCCAAACCAACTCATTTTTCTCATCCCAAACAAACTAAACCTCTTCATCCCTAACCAACTCAATCCTCTCTATTCGAACCAACACAAACCTCTCATCCCAAACCAACTTAACCCTTTCAACTCAAACCAACTCACCCTCTCAACCCAAACCAACTCAACCCTTTCATCCATAACCAACTCAGTCTCCTCGTTTCAATCCAACTCAACAATCTCCTCCCAACCAACTCAACCCTCTATTTCCAAACCAAGTCAATTCTCTCATCACAAATCAACTCAACTCTCTCATCACAAACTAACTCAACCTCTTCATCCCAACCCAACCCAATCCTCTCATCCCAAACCAACTTAACTCTCTCTTCCCAAACCAATTTAATCCTTTCATCCCAAACCAACTCATTTTCTCATCCCAAACAAACTAAACCCTCTCATCCCTAACCAACTCAAACCTCTCTTTTTAAACCAACTCAACTTTCTCATCCCAAACCAAGTCAACCCTCTCATTCCAAACAAAATGAACCCTTTCATCACAAGCAAAATCAACCCTCTCATCAAAAACTAACTCAACCTTTTCATCCAAAACCAACTCAATCCTCTCATCGCAAACCACCTCAACCTTCATCCCAAACCAACTCAACCCTCTCATCCCAACCCAACTCAATCTTCTCATCCCTAACCAACTCAACCCTTTCATCCCAAACCAACTCATTTTCTCATCCCAAACAAACTAAAGCCTCTCATCCCTAACCAACTCAAACCTCTCTTTTCAAACCAACTCAACATTCTCATCCCAAACCAAGTCAACCCTCTCATTCCAAACCAAATGAACCCTCTCATCACAAACCAACTCAAACCTCTCATCACAAACTAACTCAACCTTTTCATCCCAAACCAACTCAACCCTCTCATATCAAACCCTCTCATATAAAACCAACTCAACCTTCTCATCACAAACAAACTAAACCCTTTCATCCCAAACCAACTCACCTCCTTCAGCCCAAAAGTAATCAACTCTCTCATCCGAAACCAACTCAACCCTCTCATTCCAAACCAACTCAACCCTCTCATCACAAATCAACTCAACTCTCTCATCTCAAAACAACTCAACTCTCTCATTTCAAACCAATTCAATTCGCTCATTCCAAACCAACTCAACCCTCTCATCCCAAACAAACTCAACCCATTCATCCCTAACCAACTCAATCCCCTCGTTTCAATCCAACTCAACATTCTCATCCCAAATCAACTCAACCTTCTTATCCCAAACAAACTAAACCCTCTCATCCCTAACCAACTCAACCCTTTCATCCCAAACCAAATCAACCCTCTAATCTTAAACCAACTCAACCCTCTCTTTTCAAACCAACTCAACATTCTCATCCCAAACCAAGTCAAACCTCTCATTCCAAACCAAATGAACCCTCTCATCACAAACCAACTCAACCTTTTCATCCCAAACCAACTCAACCCTCTCATATCAAACCAACTCAACCCTCTCATATAAAACCAACTCAACCTTCTCATCCCAAACAAACTAAACCCTTTCATCCCAAACCAACTCACCTTCCTCAGCCCAAAAGTACTCAACTCTCTCATCCGAAACCAACTCAACCCTCTAATTCCAAACCAACTCAACCCTCTCATCACAAATCAACTCAACTCTCTCATCTCAAAACAACTCAACCCTCTCATTCCAAACCAAGTCAATTCGCTCATTCCAAACCAAATCAACCCTCTCATCCCAAACCAACTCAACCCTTCCATCCCTAACCAACTCAATCCCCTCGTTTCAATCCAACTCAACATTCTCATCCCAAATCAACTCAACCTTCTAATCCCAAACCAACTCAACCCTCTCATCCCAAACCAACTCAACCCTTTCATCCCAAACCAAATCAACCCTCTAATCTTAAACCAACTCAACCCTCTCATTCCAAACCAACTCAACCCTCTCATCACAAATCAACTCAACCCTCTCACCACAAACTAGCTCAACCTTTTCATCCCAAACCAACTTAATCTTCTCATCCCAAACCAACTTAACTTTTTTCTCCCAAACCAATTCAATCCTCTCATCCCAAACCATTTCATTTTTTTCTTCCCAAACAAACTAAACCTCTTCATCCCTAACCAACTCAATCCTCTCTTTTCAAACACACAAACCTCTCATCCCAAACCAACTTAACCCTTTCAACTCAAACCAACTCACCCTCTCATCCCAAACCAACTCAACCCTTCCATCCCTAACCAACTCAATCCCCTCGTTTTATTCCAACTCAACCCTCTCATCACAAACCAACTCAACCCTCTCATCCCAAACCAACTCAACCCTTTCATCCCTAACCAAATCAACCCTTTAATCCCAAACCAACTCAACTTTCTCCTTCCAACCAACTCAACCTTCTCATTCCAAACCAACTCAACTTTCTCATCACAAATCAACTCAACTCTCTCATCTCAAACCAACTCAACCCTCTAATTCCACACCAAGTCAATTTTCTCATTCCAAATCAACTCAACCCTCTCATCACAAACTAACTCAACCTTTTCATCCCAAACCAACTCAATCATCTCATCCCAAACCAACTTAACTCTCTCCTCCCAAACCAATTCAATCTTTTCATCCCAAACCAACTCATTTTCTCATCCCAAACAAACTAAAGCCTCTCATCCCTAACCAACTCAAACCTCTCTTTTCAAACCAACTCAACATTCTCATCCCAAACCAAGTCAACCCTCTTATTCCAAACCAAATGAACCCTCTCATCACAAACCAACTCAAACCTCTCATCACAAACTAACTCAACCTTTTCATCCCAAACCAACTCAACCCTCTCATATCAAACCCTCTCATATAAAACCAACTCAACCTTCTCATCACAAACAAACTAAACCCTTTCATCCCAAACCAACTCACCTCCTTCAGCCCAAAAGTAATCAACTCTCTCATCCGAAACCAACTCAACCCTCTCATTCCAAACCAACTCAACCCTCTCATCACAAATCAACTCAACTCTCTCATCTCAAAACAACTCAACTCTCTCATTTCAAACCAATTCAATTCGCTCATTCCAAACCAACTCAACCCTCTCATCCCAAACAAACTCAACCCTTTCATCCCTAACCAACTCAATCCCCTCGTTTCAATTCAACTTAACATTCTCATCCCAAATCAACTCAACCTTCTTATCCCAAACCAACTCAACCCTCTCATCCCAAACCAAGTCAACCCTCTCATTCCAAACCAAATGAACCCTCTCATCACAAACCAACTCAACCCTCTCATCGCAAACCAACTCAACCTTCTCATCCCAAACCAACTCAACCCTCTCATCCCAAACCAATTCAATCTTCTCCTCCCAAACCAACTCAACCCTTTCATCCCAAATCAACTGAACTCTTTCATTTCAAACGAACTCAACCCTCTCATCCCCAACCAACTCAAACTTCTTATACCAAACCAACACAAACCCCTCATCCCAAACCAACTTAACCCTTTCAACTCAAACCAACTCAACCCTTTCATCCCTAACCAACTCAATCCCCTCGTTTCAATCCAACTCAACATTCTCATCCAAAACCAACTCAACCCTCTCATCCCAAACCAACTCAACCCTCTCATCCCAAACCAACTGAACCCTTTCATTTCATACGAACTCAACCCTCTCATCCCTAACTAACTCAACCCTCTCATCGCAAACGAACTCAACCCTCTTATCCCTAAACAACTCAACCCTCCTATCACAAACCAACTCATCTCCCTCAGCCCAAAACTATTCAACTCTCTCATCAGAAACCAACTCAACCCTCTCATTCCAAACCAACTCAACCCTCTCATCACAAATCAACTCAACTCTCTCATCTCAAAACAACTCAACCCTCTCATTCCAAACCAAGTCAATTCGCTCATTCCAAACCAACTCAACCCTCTCATCCCAAACCAACTCAACCCTTTCATCCCTAACCAACTCAATCCCCTCGTTTCAATCGAACTCAACATTCTCATCCCAAATCAACTCAACCTTCTAATCCCAAACCAACTCAACCCTCTCATCCCAAACCAACTCAATCCTCTCATCCCAAACCAACTTAACTCTCTCTTCCCAAACCAATTCAATCTTTTCATCCCAAACCAACTCATTTTCTCATCCCAAACAAACTAAACCCTCTCATCCCTAACAAACTCAACCCTTTCATCCCAAACCAAATCAACCCTCTAATCTTAAACCAACTCAACCTTCTCATTCCAAACCAACTCAACCCTCTCATCACAAATCAACTCAATCCTCTCATCACAAACTAGCTCAACCTTTTCATCCCAAACCAACTTAATCCTCTCATCCCAAACCAACTTAACTTTTTCCTCCCAAACCAATTCAATCCTCTCATCCCAAACCATTTCATTTTTCTCATCCCAAACAAACTAAACCTCTTCATCCCTAACCAACTCAATCCTCTCTTTTCAAACACACAACCCTCTCATCACAAATCAACTCAACTCTCTCATCTCAAAACAACTCAACCCTCTCATTCCAAACCAAGTCAATTTTCCCATTCCAAACCAACTCAGCCCTCTCATCCCAAACCAACTCAACCCTTTTATCCCCAACCAACTCAATCCCCTCGTTTCAATCAAACTCAACATTCTCATCTCAAATCAACTCAACCTTCTAATCCCAAACCAACTCAACCCTCTCATCCCATACCAACTCAACCCTCTCATCCCAAACCAAATCAACCCTCTAATCTTAAACCAACTCAACACTCTCATTCCAATCCAACTCAACCTTCTCATCACAAATCAACTCAACCCTCTCATCACAAACTAACTCAACCTTTTCATCCCAAACCAACTTAATCCTCTCATCCCAAACCAACTAAACTTTTTCCTCCCAAACCAATTCAATCCTCTCATCCCAAACCAACTCATTTTTCTCATCCCAAACAAACTAAACCTCTTCATCCCTAACCAACTCAATCCTCTCTATTCGAACCAACACAAACCTCTCATCCCAAACCAACTTAACCCTTTCAACTCAAACCAACTCACCCTCTCAACCCAAACCAACTCAACCCTTTCATCCATAACCAACTCAGTCTCCTCGTTTCAATCCAACTCAACAATCTCATCCCAAACCAACTCAACCCTCTCATCCCAAACCAACTCAACACTCTCATCCCAAACCAACTCAACCCTTTCATCCCTAACCAAATCAACCCTTTAATCCCAAACCAACTCAACTTTCTCCTCCCAACCAACTCAACCCTCTAATTCCAAACCAAGTCAATTCTCTCATCACAAATCAACTCAACTCTCTCATCACAAACTAACTCAACCTCTTCATCCCAACCCAACCCAATCCTCTCATCCCAAACCAACTTAACTCTCTCTTCCCAAACCAATTCAATCCTTTCATCCCAAACCAACTTAACTCTCTCTTCCCAAACCAATTTAATCCTTTCATCCCAAACCAACTCATTTTCTCATCCCAAACAAACTAAACCCTCTCATCCCTAACCAACTCAAACCTCTCTTTTTAAACCAACTCAACTTTCTCATCCCAAACCAAGTCAACCCTCTCATTCCAAACAAAATGAACCCTTTCATCACAAGCAAAATCAACCCTCTCATCAAAAACTAACTCAACCTTTTCATCCAAAACCAACTCAATCCTCTCATCGCAAACCACCTCAACCTTCATCCCAAACCAACTCAACCCTCTCATCCCAACCCAACTCAATCTTCTCATCCCAAACCAACTCAACCCTTTCATCCCAAACCAACTCATTTTCTCATCCCAAACAAACTAAAGCCTCTCATCCCTAACCAACTCAAACCTCTCTTTTCAAACCAACTCAACATTCTCATCCCAAACCAAGTCAACCCTCTCATTCCAAACCAAATGAACCCTCTCATCACAAACCAACTCAAACCTCTCATCACAAACTAACTCAACCTTTTCATCCCAAACCAACTCAACCCTCTCATATCAAACCCTCTCATATAAAACCAACTCAACCTTCTCATCACAAACAAACTAAACCCTTTCATCCCAAACCAACTCACCTCCTTCAGCCCAAAAGTAATCAACTCTCTCATCCGAAACCAACTCAACCCTCTCATTCCAAACCAACTCAACCCTCTCATCACAAATCAACTCAACTCTCTCATCTCAAAACAACTCAACTCTCTCATTTCAAACCAATTCAATTCGCTCATTCCAAACCAACTCAACCCTCTCATCCCAAACAAACTCAACCCATTCATCCCTAACCAACTCAATCCCCTCGTTTCAATCCAACTCAACATTCTCATCCCAAATCAACTCAACCTTCTTATCCCAAACCAACTCAACCCTCTCATCCCAAACCAAGTCAACCCTCTCATTCCAAACCAAATGAACCCTCTCATCACAAACCAACTCAACCCTCTCATCACAAACTAACTCAACCTTTTCATCCCGGACCAACTCAACCCTCTCATCCCAAACCAAGTCAACCCTCTCATCGCAAACCAACTCAACCTTCTCGTCCCAACCCAACTCAACCCTCTCATCCCAAACCAACTCAATCTTCTCCTCCCAAACCAACTCAACCCTTTCATCCCAAATCAACTGAACTCTTTCATTGCAAACGAACTCAACCCTCTCATCCCCAACCAACTCAAACTTCTTATACCAAACCAACACAAACCCCTCATCCCAAACCAACTTAACCCTTTCAACTCAAACCAACTCAACCCTTTCATCCCTAACCAACTCAATCCCCTCGTTTTAATCAACTCAACATTCTCATCCAAAACCAACTCAACCCTCTCATCCCAAACCAACTCAACCCTCTCATCCCAAACCAACTGAACCCTTTCATTTCATACGAACTCAACCCTCTCATCCCTAACTAACTCAACCCTCTCATCGCAAACGAACTCAACCCTCTTATCCCTAAACAACTCAACCCTCCTATCACAAACCAACTCATCTCCCTCAGCCCAAAACTATTCAACTCTCTCATCAGAAACCAACTCAACCCTCTCATTCCAAACCAACTCAACCCTCTCATCACAAATCAACTCAACTCTCTCATCTCAAAACAACTCAACCCTCTCATTCCAAACCAAGTCAATTCGCTCATTCCAAACCAACTCAACCCTCTCATCCCAAACCAACTCAACCCTTTCATCCCTAACCAACTCAATCCCCTCGTTTCAATCGAACTCAACATTCTCATCCCAAATCAACTCAACCTTCTAATCCCAAACCAACTCAACCCTCTCATCCCAAACCAACTCAATCCTCTCATCCCAAACCAACTTAACTCTCTCTTCCCAAACCAATTCAATCTTTTCATCCCAAACCAACTCATTTTCTCATCCCAAACAAACTAAACCCTCTCATCCCTAACAAACTCAACCCTTTCATCCCAAACCAAATCAACCCTCTAATCTTAAACCAACTCAACCTTCTCATTCCAAACCAACTCAACCCTCTCATCACAAATCAACTCAACCCTCTCATCACAAACTAGCTCAACCTTTTCATCCCAAACCAACTTAATCCTCTCATCCCAAACCAACATAACTTTTTCCTCCCAAACCAATTCAATCCTCTCATCCCAAACCATTTCATTTTTCTCATCCCAAACAAACTAAACCTCTTCATCCCTAACCAACTCAATCCTCTCTTTTCAAACACACAACCCTCTCATCACAAATCAACTCAACTCTCTCATCTCAAAACAACTCAACCCTCTCATTCCAAACCAAGTCAATTCTCCCATTCCAAACCAACTCAGCCCTCTCATCCCAAACCAACTCAACCCTTTTATCCCCAACCAACTCAATCCCCTCGTTTCAATCAAACTCAACATTCTCATCTCAAATCAACTCAACCTTCTAATCCCAAACCAACTCAACCCTCTCATCCCATACCAACTCAACCCTCTCATCCCAAACCAAATCAACCCTCTAATCTTAAACCAACTCAACACTCTCATTCCAATCCAACTCAACCGTCTCATCGCAAATCAACTCAACCCTCTCATCACAAACTAACTCAACCTTTTCATCCCAAACCAACTTAATCCTCTCATCCCAAACCAACTAAACTTTTTCCTCCCAAACCAATTCAATCCTCTCATCCCAAACCAACTCATTTTTCTCATCCCAAACAAACTAAACCTCTTCATCCCTAACCAACTCAATCCTCTCTATTCAAACCAACACAAACCTCTCATCCCAAACCAACTTAACCCTTTCAACTCAAACCAACTCACCCTCTCAACCCAAACCAACTCAACCCTTTCATCCATAACCAACTCAGTCTCCTCCTTTCAATCCAACTCAACAATCTCATCCCAAACCAACTCAACCCTCTCATCCCGAACCAACTCAACACTCTCATCCCAAACCAACTCAACCCTTTCATCCCTAACCAAATCAACCCTTTAATCCCAAACCAACTCAACTTTCTCCTCCCAACCAACTCAACCCTCTAATTCCAAACCAAGTCAATTCTCTCATCACAAATCAACTCAACTCTCTCATCACAAACTAACTCAACCTCTTCATCCCAACCCAACCCAATCCTCTCATCCTAAACCAACTTAACTCTCTCTTCCCAAACCAATTCAATCCTTTCATCCCAAACCAACTCATTTTCTCATCCCAAACAAACTAAACCCTCTCATCCCTAACCAACTCAAACCTCTCTTCTTAAACCAACTCAACCCTCTCATCCCAAACCAAATCAACCCTCTAATCTTAAACCAACTCAACACTCTCATTCCAATCCAACTCAACCGTCTCATCGCAAATCAACTCAACCCTCTCATCACAAACTAACTCAACCTTTTCATCCCAAACCAACTTAATCCTCTCATCCCAAACCAACTAAACTTTTTCCTCCCAAACCAATTCAATCCTCTCATCCCAAACCAACTCATTTTTCTCATCCCAAACCAACTCATTTTTCTCATCCCAAACAAACTAAACCTCTTCATCCCTAACCAACTCAATCCTCTCTATTCAAACCAACACAAACCTCTCATCCCAAACCAACTTAACCCTTTCAACTCAAACCAACTCACCCTCTCAACCCAAACCAACTCAACCCTTTCATCCATAACCAACTCAGTCTCCTCGTTTCAATCCAACTCAACAATCTCATCCCAAACCAACTCAACCCTCTCATCCCGAACCAACTCAACACTCTCATCCCAAACCAACTCAACCCTTTCATCCCTAACCAAATCAACCCTTTAATCCCAAACCAACTCAACTTTCTCCTCCCAACCAACTCAACCCTCTAATTCCAAACCAAGTCAATTCTCTCATCACAAATCAACTCAACTCTCTCATCACAAACTAACTCAACCTCTTCATCCCAACCCAACCCAATCCTCTCATCCCAAACCAACTTAACTCTCTCTTCCCAAACCAATTCAATCCTTTCATCCCAAACCAACTCATTTTCTCATCCCAAACAAACTAAACCCTCTCATCCCTAACCAACTCAAACCTCTCTTCTTAAACCAACTCAACATTCTCATCCCAAACCAAGTCAACCCTCTCATTCCAAACAAAATGAACCCTTTCATCACAAGCCAAATCAACCCTCTCATCAAAAACTAACTCAACCTTTTCATCCAAAACCAACTCAATCCTCTCATCGCAAACCACCTCAACCTTCATCCCAAACCAACTCAACCCTCTCATCCCAACCCAACTCAATCTTCTCATCCCAAACCAACTCAACCCTTTCATCCCAAACCAACTGAACCCTTTCAATTAAAACGAACTCAACCCTCTCATCCCAAACCAACTCAACCCTCTCATCTCAAACGAACCCAACCCTCTTATCCCAAACCAACTCAACCCTCCTATCCCGAACCAACTCAATTCTTTCGGCCCAAAACTACTCAACTCTCTCAATCCAAACCAACTCAACCCTTTTATCTCAAACCTACTCAACTTTCGCAACCCAAACCAAGTCAATTTTCTCATACCAAACCAACTCAACCCTCTCATCCCAAACCATGTCAACCCTTTCATCCCGAACCAACTCAACCCTCTCATCCCAAACCAACTCAACCCTTTCATCCCGAACCAACTCAACTTTTTCAGCCCAAAAGTACTCAACTCTTTCATCCAAAACCAACTCAACCCTTTTATTCCAAACCAACACAACCCTCTCATCCCAAACAAATTTAACCCTCTCTTCTCAAACCAACTCTACCCTCTCACCCCAAACTAATTAAACCTTCTCATCCCAAAACAATTCAACCCTGTCATCCTAAACCAACTCAACCCTCTCATCTCAAACCAACTCAACCCTTTCATCCCAAACCAACTCGACCCTTTCATCCCAAACCAACTCAACTCTCTTATCAAAAACTAATTCAACTTAGTCATCCCAAACCAATTTAACTCTTTCATTCCAAACCAATTCAATTCTCTCATTCCAAACCAACTCATTTCTTTCATCACAAACCAACTCAACCCTGTCATCCAAAACCAACTCAACCCTCTCATCCCAAAAAAACTCAACTCTCCCATCCTCAACCAACTCAACCTTCTTATCCCAAACCAACACAACCCTCTCATCACAAACCAACTTAACCCTTTCATCCCAAACAAACTCAACCCTCTCACCCCAAACCAACTCAACCCTCTCATCCCAAGCCAACTCAAACCTCTCATCCCGAACCAACTTAACTCTTTCATACCAAACCAATTCAATCCTCTCATCTTAAACCAACTCATTGTTCTCATCCCAAACCAACTTAACTCCTTGATCCCAAAACAATTAAATCCTCTCATCCCAAACCAACTCATTTTTCTCATCCCAAACAAATTCAACATTCTCATCCCAAACCAACTCAATCCTCTCATCCCGAACCAATTCAACCCTCTCATCCCAAACCAACTCAACCCTTTCATCCCGAACCAACTCAACTCTCTCATCCCAAACCACTTCAACCCTGTCTTCCCAAACCATCTCAACCCTGTCATCCCAAACCAGTTTAACACTTTCATCACAAACCAATTCAACCCACTCATCCCCAGCCAACTCAAACCTTCATCCTAAACAAACTAAACCCTCTCATTTCAAACCAACTCAACTCTCTCATTCCGAACCAACTCAACCCTCTCATCCCAACCCAACTTAACACCCTCCACCCAAACCAACTCAACCCTTTCACCCCAAACCAATTCAACCCTTTCATCCCAAACCAGTTCAATCCTGTCATACCAAACCAACTCAAACCTGTCATTCCAAACCAATTTAACTCCTTCATCCCAAACCAATTCAATCCTCTAATCCCAAATCAACTCATTTCTCTCATCCCAAACCAACTCAACCCTTTCATTCCAAACCAAGTCATTTCTCTCATCCAAAATCAACTCAACCTTCTTATCCCAAACCAACACAACCCTCTCATACCAAACCAACTCAACCCACTGATCCCAAACCAACTCCTTCCTCTCATCCCAAAC
The DNA here is from genome assembly GCA_947562095.1 of Branchellion lobata. Classification (NCBI taxonomy): domain Eukaryota; kingdom Metazoa; phylum Annelida; class Clitellata; order Hirudinida; family Piscicolidae; genus Branchellion; species Branchellion lobata. The sequence continues at coordinate 4,679,902 of OX387258.1, read as the reverse complement.
CAACTCAACCATCTCATCCCAAACCAACTCAACTGTCTCATCCCCAACCAACTCAACTCTCTCAACCCAAACCAACTCAACTTTCTCATCCCAAATCAACTCAACCCTCTCAACCCAAACCAACTTAAACTCCTCATCCCAAACCAATTCAACCCACTCATCCCAAACCAACTCAACCCTCTCCTCTTAAAAAAACTTAACACTCTCATTCCAAAACAACTCAACTCTCTCCTTCCGAACCAACTCAACCCTCTCATCCCAACCCAACTTAACCCTCTCATCCCAAACCAACTCAACCCTCTCATCAAAAACCAACTCAACCCTCTCATCAAAAACCAATTTAACTCTTTCATCCCAAACCAATTCAATCCTCTCATCCCAAACCAACTTATTTCTCTCATCCCAAACCAACTCAACCTTGTCATCCCAAACCAACTCAACCTTCTCATCCCAAACCAACTCAACCTTCTCATCTCAAACCAACTCAACCCTCTCATCCCAAACCACCTCAACACTCTCATCCCAAACTAATTCAACCCAGTCATCCCAAACCAATTTAACTCTTTCATCCCAAACCAATTCAATCCTCTCATCCCAAACCAACTCCTTTCTCTCATCCCAAACATACTCAACATTTCATCCAAAACCAACTCAATCTTCTCATCCCAAACCAACTCAACCCTCTCATCCCAAACCAACTCAACCCTTTCATCCCGAACCAACTCAACCCTCTCATCCCAAACCAACTCAACCCTTTCATCCCGAACCAACTCAACCTTTTCATCCCAAACCTTTCAACTCTCTCATTCCAAACCACTTCAACCCTGTCATCTCAAACCATCTCAACCCTGTCGTCCCAAACCAATTCAACCCTCTCATTCCAAACCAACTCAACCCTCTCATTCCAAACCAATTCAACTCTTTCATCCCAAACCAATTCAATCCTCCCATTTCCAACCAACTCAACCCACTGATCCCAAACCAACTCCTTCCTTTCATCCCAAACCAATTCAATCTTCTCATCCCAAACCAACTTATTTCTCTCATCCCAAACCAACTCAACCCTCTCATTCCAAACCAACTCAACCCTCTCATTCCAAACCAATTCAACTCTTTCATCCCAAACCAATTCAATCCTCCCATTTCCAACCAACTCAACCTTCTTACCCCAAACCAACACAACCTTCAACATCCCAAACCAATTTAACCCTTTTATTCTAAACCAACTCAACCCTTTTATCCCAAACCAACTCAACACTCTCTTCCCAAACATACTCAACCCTCCCTTCCCCAACCAACTCAACATTCTTATCCAAAACCAACTCAACTCTCATCTCAAACCAACTCAACCCTTTTATCCCAAACCAACTCAACTCTCTCATCCCAAACCAACTCAACCCTTTTATTCCAAACCAACTCAACCTTTTTATCCCAAACCAACTCAACCCTCTCATCCCAAACAAACTCAACCCTCCCATCCCCAACCAACTCAACCTTCTTATCCCAAACCAACTCAACTCTCTCATCCCAAATCAACTCAACCCTCTCATTCCGAACCAACTCAACCCTCTCATCCCAAACTAACTTAACTCTTTCATCCCAAGCCAACTCAACCCTCTTACCCCAAACCAATTCAACCCTTTCATCCCAAACCAACTCAACTGTCTCATCCCCAACAAATTCAACCCTCTAAACCCACACCAACTCAACTCTCTCATCCCAAACCAACTCAACCATCTCATCCCAAACCAACTTGAACTTCTCATCCCAAACCAATTCAAATCTTTCATCTCAAACCAACTCAACCCTGTCATCCCAAACCAATTTAACTCTTTCATCCCAAACCAAATCAATCCTCTCATCCCAAACCAACTCAGTTCTCTCATCCCAAACCAACTCAACCTTGTCGGCCGAAATAAACTCAACCCTCTCATCACAAACCAACTCAACTCTCTCATCCCAAATCAACTCAACCCTCTCATTCCAAACCAACTCAACCCTCTCATTCCAAACCAATTCAACTCTTTCATCCCAAACCAATTCAATCCTCCCATTTCCAACCAACTCAACCTTCTTACCCCAAACCAACACAACCTTCAACATCCCAAACCAATTTAACCCTTTTATTCTAAACCAACTCAACCCTTTTATCCCAAACCAACTCAACACTCTCTTCCCAAACATACTCAACCCTCCCTTCCCCAACCAACTCAGCATTCTTATCCAAAACCAACTCAACTCTCATCTCAAACCAACTCAACCCTTTTATCCCAAACCAACTCAACTCTCTCATCCCAAACCAACTCAACCCTTTTATTCCAAACCAACTCAACCTTTTTATCCCAAACCAACTCAACCCTCTCATCCCAAACAAACTCAACCCTCCCATCCCCAACCAACTCAACCTTCTTATCCCAAACCAACTCAACTCTCTCATCCCAAATCAACTCAACCCTCTCATTCCGAACCAACTCAACCCTCTCATCCCAAACTAACTTAACTCTTTCATCCCAAGCCAACTCAACCCTCTTACCCCAAACCAATTCAACCCTTTCATCCCAAACCAACTCAACTGTCTCATCCCCAACAAATTCAACCCTCTAAACCCACACCAACTCAACTCTCTCATCCCAAACCAACTCAACCTTCTCATCCCAAACCAACTTGAACTTCTCATCCCAAACCAATTCAAATCTTTCATCTCAAACCAACTCAACCCTGTCATCCCAAACCACTTTAACTCTTTCATCCCAAACCAAATCAATCCTCTCATCCCAAACCAACTCAGTTCTCTCATCCCAAACCAACTCAACCTTGTCGGCCGAAATAAACTCAACCCTCTCATCACAAACCAACTCAACTCTCTCATCCCAAATCAACTCAACCCTCTCATTCCGAACCAACTTAACCCTCTCATCCGTAACTAACTTAACTCTTTCATCCCAAGCCAACTCAACCCTCTTACCCCAAACCAATTAAAATCTTTCATCCCAAACCAACTCAACTGTCTCATCCCCAACCAACTCAACCCTCTAAACCCAAACCAACTCAGTTCTCTCATCCCTAATCAACTCAACCCTGTTATCCCAAACTAATTTTACTTTTTCATCCCAAACCAATTCAAGCCTTTCATCCCAAACCAACTCAACCCTGTCATCCCAAATCAACTCAACCCTTTCATCACAAACCAACTCAACTCTCTCATCCCAAACCAACTCAATCCTTTCATTCCAAAGCAACTCAACGCTTTATCCCAAACCAACTCAACCCTCTCATTCCGAACAAACTCAACCCTCCCATCCCCAACAAACTCAACCTTCTTATCCCAAACCAACTCAACTCTCTCATCCCAATTGAACTCAACCCTCTCATTCCGAACCAACTTAACCCTCTCATCCCAAACTGACTTGACCCTCTCATCTCAAGCCAACTCAACCCTCTTACCTCAAACCATTTCAACCCTTTCATCCCAAACCAACTCAACTATCTCATCCCTAACCAACTCATCCCTCTAAACCCAAACCAACTCAACTCTCTCATCCCAAACCAACTCAACCCTCTCATCCCAAACCAACTTAAACATCTCATCCCAAACCAATTCAACCCAATCATCCCAAACAAATTCAACCAACTCATCCCAAACCTATTCAACCCTCTCATCCCAAACCAACTCAACCCTGTCATCCCAAACCAACTCAATTCTCTCACCCCAAACGTATTCAACCCTTTCATCCCAAACCAACTCAACCCTGTCATCCCAAACCAATTTTACTCTTTCATCCCAAACCAATTCAAGCCTTTCATCCCAAACCAACTCATTTCTCTCATACCAAACCAACTCAACCCTGTCATCCCAAATCAACTCAACCCTCTCATCACAAACCAACTCAACTCTCTCACCCCAAACCTATTAAACTCTTTCATCCCAAACCAATTCAATCCTCTCATCCCAAACCAACTCAGTTCTCTCATCCCAAACCAACTTAAACTTCTCATCCCAAACCAATTCAACCCTTCCATCCCAAACCAACTCAACCCTGTCATCCCAAATCAATTTAACTCTTTCATCCCAATCCAAATCAATCCTCTCATCCCAAACCAACTCAGTTCTCTCATCCCAAACCAACTCAACCTTGTCGGCCGAAATAAACTCAACCCTCTTATCACAAACCAACTCAACTCTTTCATCCCAAATCAACTCAACCCTCTCATTCCGAAACAACTTAACCCTCATCCGTAACTAACTTAACTCTTTCATCCCAAGCCAACTCAACCCTCTTACCCCAAACCAATTAAAATCTTTCATCCCAAACCAACTCAACTGTCTCATCCCCAACCAACTCAACCCTCTAAACCCAAACCAACTCAACTCTCTCATCCCAAACCAACTCAACCCTCTCATCCCAAACCAACTTGAACTTCTCATCCCAAACCAATTCAAATCTTTCATCCCAAACCAACTCAACCCTGTCATCCCAAACCAATTTAACTCTTTCATCCCAAACCAAATCAATCCTCTCATCCCAAACCAACTCAGTTCTCTCATCCCAAATCAACTCAACCCTGTCATCCCAAACTAATTTAACTTTTTCATCCCAAACCATTTCAAGCCTTTCATCCCAAACCAACTCAACCCTGTCATCCCAAATCAACTCTACCCTTTCATCACAAACCAACTCAACTCTCTCATCCCAAACCAACTCAACCCTTTTATCCCAAACCAACTCAACCCTCTCATTCCGAACAAACTCAACCCTCCCATCCCCAACAAACTCAATCCTCTCATCCCATACCAACTCAGATCTCTCATCCCAAACCAACTCAACCTTGTCGGCCTAATAAACTCAACCCTCTCATCACAAACCAACTCAACTCTCTTATCCCAAAGCAACTCTACCCTTTCATTCCAAACCATTTCATCGCATTTATCCCAAGCCAACTCAACCCTCTCATCTCGAACAAACTCAACCCTCCCATCCCCAACAAACTCAACCTTCCTATCCCAAACCAACTCAACTCTCTCATCCCAAATCAACTCAACCCTTTCATTCCAAACCAACTTAACCCGCTCATCCGTAACTAACTTAACTCTTTCATCCCAAGCCAACTCAACCCTCTTACCCCAAGTTAATTCAATTCTTTCATCCCAAACCAACTCAACTATCTCATCCCCAACCAACTCAACCCTCTAAACCCAAACCAAATCAACTCTCTCATCCCAAACCAACTCAACCCTCTCGTCCCAAACCAACTTGAACTTCTCATCCCAAACCAATTCAAATCTTTCATCCCAAACCAACTCAACCCTCTCATCCCAAACCAATTTAACTCATCCCAAACCAATTTAACTCATTCCAAACCAAATCAATCCTCTCATCCCAAACCAACTCAGTTCTCTCATCCCAAATCAACTCAACCCTGTCATCCCAAACTAATTTAACTCTTTCATCCCAAACCAATTCAAGCCTTTCATCCCAAACCAACTCAACCCTGTCATCCCAAATCAACTCAACCCTTTCATCCCAAACCAACTCAACCCTTTCATTCCAAAGCAACTCAACGCTTTATCCCAAACCAACTCAACCCTCTCATTCCGAACAAACTCAACCCTCCCATCCCCAACAAACTCAACCTTCTTATCCCAAACCAACTCAACTCTCTCATCCCAAATCAACTCAACCCTCTCATTCCGAAATAACTTAACCCTCTCATCCCAAACTGACTTGACCCTCTCATCTCAAGCCAACTCAACCCTCTTACCTCAAACCATTTCAACCCTTTCATCCCAAACCAACTCAACTATCTCATCCACAACAAACTCAACCCTCTAAACCCAAACCAACTCAACTCTTTCATCCCAAACCAACTCAACCCTCTCATCCCAAACCAACTTAAACATCTCATCCCAAACCAATTCAACCCAATCATCCCAAACAAATTCAACCAACTCATCCCAAACCTATTCAACCCTCTCATCCCAAACCAACTCAACCCTGTCATCCCAAACCAACTCAATTCTCTCACCCCAAACGTATTCAACCCTTTCATCCCAAACCAACTCAACCCTGTCATCCCAAACCAATTTGACTCTTTCATCCCAAACCAATTCAAGCCTTTCATCCCAAACCAACTCATTTCTTTCATCCCAAACCAACTCAACCCTGTCATCCCAAATCAACTCAACCCTCTCATCACAAACCAACTCAACTCTCTCACCCCAAACCTATTAAACTCTTTCATCCCAAACCAAATCAATCCTCTCATTCCAAACCAACTCAGTTCTCTCATCCCAAACCAACTCAGCCCTGTCGGCTCAAATCAACTCAACCCTCTCATCACAAACCAACTCAACTCTTTCATCCCAAAACAACTCAACACTTTCATTCCAAACCAAGTCAATTCTTTCATCCAAAACCAACTCAACCCTCTCATCCCAAACAAACTCAACCCTCCCATCCCCAACCAACTTAACATTCATATCCCAAACCAACACAACCTTCTCATTTCAAACCAACTTAACCCTCTCATCCCAAACCAACTCAACCCTGTCATCCCAAACCAATTTAACTCTTTCATCCCAAACCAATTCAAGCCTTTCATCCCAAACCAACTCATTTCTTTCATCCCAAACCAACTCAACGCTGTCATTCCAAATCAACTCAACCCTTTCATCACAAACCAACTCAACTCTCTCATCACAAACCAACTCAACCCTTTCATTCCAAACCAAGTCAATTATCTCATCCAAAGCTAACTCAACTCTCTCATCCCAAACAAATTCAACCCTCCCATCCCAAACCAACTCAGTTCTCTCATCCCAAACCAACTCAACCTTGCTGCCCAAATCAACTCAACCCTCTCATCACAAACCAACTCAACTCTCTCACCCCAAACCTATTAAACTCTTTCATCCCTAACCAATTCAATCCTCTCATCCCAAACCAACTCAGTTCTCTCATCCCAAACCAACTCAACCCTGTCGGATCAAATCAAGTCAATCCTCTCATCACAAACCAACTCAACTCTTTCATCCCAAAACAACTCAACACTTTCATTCCAAACTAAGTCATTTCTTTCATCCAAAACCAACTCAACCCTCTCATCTCAAACAAACTCAACCTTCCCATCCCCAACCAACTTAACATTCATATCCCAAACCAACACAACCCTCTCATTTCAAACCAAATTAACCCTCTCATCCCAAACCAACTCAACCCTGTCATCCCAAACCAATTTAACTCTTTCATCCCAAACCAATTCAAGCCTTTCATCCCAAACCAACTCATTTCTCTCATCCCAAACCAACTCAACGCTGTCCTCCCAAATCAACTCAACCCTTTCATCACAAACCAACTCAACTCTCTCATCCCAAACCAACTCAACCCTTTCATTCCAAACCAAGTCAATTATCTCATCCAAAACTAACTCAACTCTCTCATCCCAAACAAATTCAATCCTCCCATCCCAAACCAACTCAGTTCTCTCATCCCAAACCAAATCAACCCTGTCGGCCCAAATCAACTCAACCCTCTCATCACAAACCAACTCAACCCTCTCACCCCAAACCTATTAAACTCTTTCATCCCAAACCAATTCAATCCTCTCATCCCAAACCAACTCAGTTCTCTCATCCCAAACCAACTCAACCCGGTCGGCTCATATCAAGTCAATCCTCTCATCACAAACCAACTCAACTCTCTCATCCCAAAACAACTCAACCCTTTCATTCCAAACCAAGTCAATTCTTTCATCCAAAACCAACTCAACCCTCTCATCCCAAATTAACTCAACCCTTTCATCACAAACCAACTCAACTCTCTCATCCCAAACCAACTCAACCCTTTCATTCCAAACCAAGTCAATTATCTCATTCAAAGCTGACTCAACTCTCTCATCCCAAACAAATTCAACCCTCCCATCCCAAACCAACTCAGTTCTCTCATCCCAAACCAACTCAACCCTGTCGGCCCAAATCAACTCAACCCTCTCATCACAAACCAACTCAACTCTCTCACCCCAAACCTATTAAACTCTTTCATCCCAAACCAATTCAATCCTCTCATCACAAACCAACTCAGTTCTCTCATCCCAAACCAACTCAACCCTGTCGGCTCAAATCAACTCAACCCTCTCATCACAAACCAACTCAACTTTCATCATAAAACTACTCAACCCTTTCATTCCAAACCAAGTCAATTCTTTCATCCAAAACCAACTCAACCCTCTCATCCCAAACAAACTCAACCCTCCCATCCCCAACAAACTTAACATTCATATCCCAAACCAACACAACCCTCTCATTTCAAACCAACTTAACCCTCTCATCCCAAACCAACTCAACCCTGTCATCCCGAACCAATTTAACTTTTTCATCTCAAACCAACTCATTTCTCTCATCTCAAACCAACTCAACGCTGTCATCCCAAATCAACTCAACCCTTTCATCACAAACCAACTCAACTCTCTCATCCCAAACCAACTCAACCCTTTCATTCCAAACCAAGTCAATTATCTCATCCAAAGCCTACACAACTCTCTCATCCCAAACAAATTCAACCCTCCCATCCCAAACCAACTCAGTTCTCTCATCCCAAACCAACTCAACCCTGTCGGCCCAAATCAACTCAACCCTCTCATCACAAACCAACTCAACTCTCTCACCCCAAACCTATTAAACTCTTTCATCCCAAACCAATTCAATCATCTCATCCCAAACCAACTCAGTTCTCTCATCCCAAACCAACTCAACCCTGTCGGTTCAAATCAAGTCAATCTTCTCATCACAAACCAACTCAACTCTCTCATCCCAAAACAACTCAACCCTTTCATTCCAAACCAAGTCAATTCTTTCATCCAAAACCAACTCAACCCTCTCATCCCAAACAAACTCAACCCTCCCATCCCCAACCAACTTAACATTCATATCCCAAACCAACACAACCTTCTCATTTCAAACCAAATTAACCCTCTCATCCCAAACCAACTCAACCCTCACCCCAAACCAATTCAACCCTTCCATCCAAAACCAATTCAACCCTGTCATATCAAACCAATTCAACCCTGTCATCCCGAAACAATTCAACTCTTTCATCCCAAACCAATTCAATCCTCTAATCCCAAACCAACTTATTCCTCTCATCCCAAACCAACTCAACCTTGTCGTCCCAAACCAACTCAACTCTCTCATCCCAAACCAACTCAACTTCCTCATCCCAAACCAACTTAAACTTCTCATCCCAAACATTTTCAACCCACTCATCCCAAACCTATTCAACCCTTTCATCCAAAACCACCTCAACCCTGTCATCCCAAACCAACACAACCGTCTCATTTCAAACCAACTTAACCCTTTCATCCCAAACCAACTCAACCTTGTCATCCCAAACCAATTCAAGCCTCTCATCCCAAACCAACTCATTTCTCTCATCCCAAACCAACTCAACCCTGTCATCCCAAATTAACTCAACCCTTTCATCACAAACCAACTCAACTCTCTCATCCCAAACCAACGCAACCCTTTCATTCCAAACCAAGTCAATTATCTTATCCAAAGCTAACTCAACTCCCTCATCCCAAACAAGTTCAACCCTCCCATCCCAAACCAACTCAACCCTCTTATTCCAAACCAACACAATCCTTTCATCCCAAACTAACTTAACCCTTTCTCCCAAACTAACTTAACCCTTTCATCCCAATCCAACTCAACCCTCTCACCTCAAACCAATTCAACCCTTTCATCCCAAACCAATTCAACCCTGTCATCCCAAACCAACTAAACCTTGTCATCCCAAAACAATTCAACTATTTCATCCCAAACCAATTTGATCCTCTCATCCCAAAGCAACTAGTTTCTCTCATCCCAAACAAACTCAACCTTGTCATCCCAAACCAACTCAACTCTCTCATCCCAAACCAACTCAACCTATTCATTCCAAACCAAGTCGATTCTCTCATCCACAAACAACTCAACCCTCTCATCCCAAACAAACTCAACCCTCCCATCCCCAACCAACTCAACCTTCATATCCCAAACCAACACAACCTTCTCCTTTCAAAGCAACTTAACCGTCTCATCCCACACCAACTCTTCCCTTTCACCCCAAACCAATTCAACCCTTTCATCCCAAATCAATTTAACCCTGTCATCCCAAACCAACTCAACCCTGTCATCCCAAAACAATTCAACTCTTTCATCCCAAACCAATTCAATCCTCTCATCCCAAACCAACTTATTTCTCTTATCCCAAACCAACTCAACCTTCTCATCCCAAAGCAACTTAAACTTCTCATCCCAAACCAATTTAATCCACTCATCCCAAATCAACTCAACCCTTTCATCACAAACCAACTCAACTCTCTCATCCCAAACAAACTCAACCTTCTTATTCCAAATCAAAACAACCCTCTCATCCCAAACTAACTTAGCCCTTTCATCCCAAACCAATTCAACCCTGTCATCCCAAACCAACTCAACCTTGTCATCCCAAAACAATTCAACTTTTTCATCCCAAACCAATTCAATCTTCTCATCCCAAACCAACTCATTTCTCTCATCCCAAACCAACTCAACCCTCTCATCACAAACTAACAACTCTCTCATCCCAAACCAACTCAACCCTTTCATTCCAAACCATGTCAACTCTCGCATCCAAAACCATCTCAACCCTCTCATTCCAAAAAAATTCAACCCTCTCATCCCAAACCAACTTAACTTTTTCATCCCAAAACTTCTCAACTCTCTCATCCCAAACCAACTCAACCCTTTTATCCCAAACCAACTCAACTCTCTCATCCCAAACCAACTCAACCCTTTCAATCCAAACCAATTCATTTTTTCATCCCAATCCAACTCAACCCTCTCATCCCAAACCAACTCAACCCTCTCATCCCAAACCAACTCAACCCTCTCATCCCAAACCAACTCAACCCTCTCATCCCAAACCAACTCAACCCTCTCCTCCCAAACCAACTCAACCCTCTCATCCCAAACCAACTCAACCCTCTCATCCCAAACCAACTCAACCCTCGCATCCCAAACCAACTCAACCCTCTCCTCCCAAACCAACTCAACCTTCTCATGTCAAACCAAGATTCCCAACTCTTCAAAAAATCTCTAAAACCACTCTAAAATCAGTCCAACGCTTCGAATATATTTTTTCTAAAACCACCCAAACACTCTCAGAACCCCCATGACCACCCCAAAATCCCAAAAACACTCAAACCCATCAAGCAACTTTTTTTTTCAATCTTTAACCGCTCCAAACCCTTCAAAAATACCCCAAAATTCATCTTCTTTTTCAGAATACTTCTCAGGTTTGTTGACGACGATGTCACAAAAGACCACACACACCCTGCAACAGCACTTCCGCTTGGAAGCGGAAGCACTCGTGAAGTCACTAGCGGAAGGGGTTTCATCCCTCAAACACCACCCCACTCTCCTCTTTGACCACTTCTCTGATGACCTTTTCACTATGGCCTACATCGAGGTGGGTTTGTAGGGGGTTTTGAGAGGTTTTTTTGAGGGTTTTCAAGTTATTTTTACGGGTTTTTTGGGATCT
>OX387258.1:4660844-4663344 GCA_947562095.1 Branchellion lobata | reverse complement strand
CACAAGCTGCTTTTGTGCAGTTGTGAGATGCTCAAACCACCTCCCATCTATCGACAGCTCCAAATTAGACGTTGGAATTTTTTGGACACTGAAAAGTTTATTTCAGAAATAAAGCTGTCTCCGCTTTCAGCTGCCACAAATCTTGATGTGGACTCAGCTTCTGACCTTTATAATTCCATTCTGTCAGGGATCCTTGACAAGATGATTCCTTTTAAGACCGTAAGAATACATGAAAGACCTTCTGATCCGTGGTTTGATGGGGAGTGTCGTACTTCGAAATGTCTGAAAAGGAGTTTAGAAAGGATCTACATGAGGACCAAGAGTGAGAATGATTTTGCTGCATGGCTGGGTCAGAAGAAACTCTACAAAAGACTGTGTAGACACAAGCGTAGAGATTACTGGAATAATAAACTCAGTGATCCAAAAAACAAAACGGCTAACATTTGGAGCCACATTAATAGTGTCTCTGGTCGAGGAAAGAGATCTTCTGTTGACGGAATTCAGCCTGTTGAATTCCAATCTTTTCTGTTGAAGAAAGTTGAGTCAGTGAGGAACTCAATCCAAGCCAGAGAAAAACCAATTTATTTAGCTTATGCACAAGAAGGCGGTCTCAGTAGGCTCCAGGATGTGGATGAGGATGAGCTTCTCAAGGCTATTCAGAGGCTTCCCAATAAACAGTGTGCGTCTGATCCAATACCCAATTGGCTTTTGAAAAAGATTTCAGGAATGATTTTACCTTTTGTAAAAAGTATGGTCAATCAGTCTTTTTCTGAGGGAATTGTCCCAAAGTCTTGGAAATCGGCTCAGGTTACACCACTGTTGAAAAAGCCTAGTCTTGATCACAACGTTGCTTCATCCTACAGACCCATCTCTAATCTGCCTGTTTTGTCCAAGCTCTCAGAAAGGCTTGTTCTCAGCAGAGTCATGAGCTATTTAAATAACTCAAATCTTCTCCCTACCCACCAATCAGCTTACCGTCGTCATCATTCCACTGAAACGGCTGTCACAAAAGTGTATTCAGACATTCTTGGTGCAGCCGATGATGGTAAGCTCTCCCTCCTTATACTGTTAGACTTGTCAGCTGCCTTTGACTTAGTTGATTACAGTATTTTGTTAAAACGGCCAGAAAGCACATATGGTTTTGATGGTCTCACACTGTAATGGTTCAAAAATTACTTGAGTGACAGATCCTTCAATGTACGCTGCAGTGGGACAAAATCGGATTTTGTTGACTCTTCAGTGGGTGTCCCACAAGGATCTGTTCTTGGACCATTGTTGTTTTCTCTATACACTGGAGATCTTGAAAGAATAGTTTTGAAATACAAGCTGGGATTTCATCAATATGCCGATGACACTCAAATATATGGCCACTGCAATAATGAAGGCACAGAAGAGTTGCAGATAAGAGTGTCTGAGTGTGTGGATGAAATCGCATCTTGGATGGGAGCCAATTGTCTCAAGCTCAACAGTGAGAAGACTGAGGTGATCTGGTTCTCTTCTCGTCGGAATCTGAAAAATATTCCGAGCTATTCTGTCCGTGTGTTAGAAAGCAACATCTTTCCATCAAAATCTGTAAGGAACTTGGTAATCTCTATGGATAGAGACCTCACGATGTCAACGCAAATATCAAAAACAATACAGATGTGTTTTACCTCTCTGCGTCAAATAAGATCCATCAAGGGATGTTTGACAATGGACTCCTTGAAAACACTTGCATCTGCCTTAGTTTTAAGTCGTATTGACTATGGCAACATGGCTTTAGTCAGCTTACCTAAGGTAGCAACGCAGAGTATTCAATCCATAATCAATACAACAGCCAGGCTCATTACAGGAGTAAGAAAATATGATCACATTACCCCTGTACTCAAGGAGCTTCACTGGCTGAAAATTGATGAAAGGATCGAGTACAAAGTTGCTCTGCAGATGTATAAGTGCTTGTCCAACGAGGGTCCTGCGTATCTGACACGTGACCTAGTTCCAGTTGCTAGTCTGCCGGAAAAACAGAGACTGAGATCGGCTAAGTCAAAGGACGTTGTTCCCAACAAGCACAAGCTAAAATAATTAGGATTAAGAAGGTTCAGCGTCAGCGGACCTAAGTTGTGGAACAACCTGCCTAACAGCTTAAAATCTTCAAGTTCAACAAAATCATTTTGTAGATCTCTGAAGACTTACCTATTCAATAAATCATTCCCTCCATCATAATAATAATAATACTGGTCTTTTTAAAAAAATAATCTGTTTTTATTTTTCTTTATTTAATTCTTTTATTTAATTTTTAATTTTTCAAAATAGATTAATAATAGACGTTTTTGAGTGGCCTCGAAATTCTATGGGGTTGATGCCACTATAATAATAGTCGTTTTTGTATTGTATTGTATTGTATTATTATTACTATTTTAGTTATCATTATTATGATTATTTTTATCATTATTATTATTATTATTATTATTATTATTATTAATTTTTTTTTTTTTTTTTTTTTTTTTTTTTTTTAATATTA
>OX387258.1:4623344-4628344 GCA_947562095.1 Branchellion lobata | reverse complement strand
GGTTTTTTATTTTTTTAGTGCATTGTTTTGTTTGAGTTTTTCCTCCGACAGTGCTACACTAGATCATATCTCTAATTTTTTCTTCTCACTGCACTCTTTAATTGTTTTGTTTTTTGAAAAAATTTGTTTATTTCGCATTTTCAACATTTTATTTTTCAAATTGTTTACGTTTTATCCTTTTTTTCATTTTTTTGGCTTTGTGTTTTTTATATATAATTGATTTTTTTATTATTTTATTTTATACCGTTTCATATCTTTTTTATCATTTTTTTTATTCTCTTCCTTTTTTTTATAAAAAAAGTATTATTTAAATTATTCCATAGTAATTATTATTAGTTCGAACATTCCATAATGATAATTATTCCTATTTCAATTATTCCACGATATATTTATCATCATTTTAAATATTCTATATTAATAATTATTATTATTTCAATTATTATTCCATAAAAGGGAAACTTCCTTGAAAATATTTCTTATAATAATAATTCTTTTTATTTCAAATATTTCTTATAATGATAATTCTTTTTATTTCAAATATTTCTTATAATGATAATTCTTTTTATTTCAAATATTCCATAATAATAATTCTTTTTGTTTCAAATATTTCTTATAATAATAATTCTTTTTATTTCAAATATTTCTTATAATGATAATTCTTTTTATTTCAAATATTTCTTATAATGATAATTCTTTTTATTTCAAATATTCCATAATAATAATTCTAATCCTTCCACATTCCGACGCCCTCTTATCAAACACCCACAAACTTTCCCACGTGACAATCTGAATTATCTTTCTTTAATTGCCTCTTTCATTTTTATTTTAATTGCCTCATTTTTTTTAATTGGCTCATTTTATTTTCATTTTAATTGTTTTTTTTCTTTTAATTATTTTTTTTTATATTTTAATTTTTCATTTCTTTTTTAATTGCTTCATTTATTTTTTTTAATTAAATGTTTTTTTTTATAATTATAATTTTTCTTTTTTTTTCCTGATTTATTTTTTTCATTTTTCTTTTATTCGGTTTTTTTATTTTAATTTTACTTGCGTTTTTTCATTTTTATTTCAGTCGGGTCTTTCTTTATTCTTTTTTTTCACTTATATTTATTTTATCTCTTTCTTAGTTTTTTTTTCTACCATCCCTCCTTTTCTACCACCATTCCAATCTTCATCCCTCCTTTTTCACCACCATTCCAATCTTCATCCTCCTTTTTCACCACCATTCCAATCTTCATCCCTCCTTTTTCACCACCATTCCAATCTTCATCCCTCCTTTTCCACCACCATTCCAATCTTCATCCCTCCTTTTCCACCACCATTCCAATCTTCATCCCTCCTTTTTCACCACCATTCCAATCTTCATCCCTCCTTTTTCACCACCATTCCAATCTTCATCCCTCCTTTTCCACCACCATTCCAATCTTCATCCCTCCTTTTTTACCACCATTCCAATCTTCATCCCTCCTTTTTCACCACCATTCCAATTTTCATCCTCCTTTTCCACCACCATTCCAATCTTCATCCCTCCTTTTTCACCACCATTCCAATCTTCATCCTCCTTTTTCACCACCATTCCAATCTTCATCCCTCCTTTTCCACCACCATTCCAATCTTCATCCCTCCTTTTTCACCACCATTCCAATCTTCATCCTTCCTTTTTCACCACCATTCCAATCTTCATCCCTCCTTTTTCACCACCATTCCAATCTTCATCCCTCCTTTTCCACCACCATTCCATTCTTCATCCCTCCTTTTTCACCACCATTCCAATCTTCATCCTTCCTTTTCCACCACCATTCCAATCTTCATCCCTCCTTTTTCACCACCATTCCAATCTTCATCCCTCCTTTTTCACCACCATTCCAATCTTCATCCTCCTTTTTCACCACCATTCCAATCTTCATCCCTCCTTTTTCACCACCATTCCAATCTTCATCCCTCCTTTTCCACCACCATTCCAATCTTCATCCCTCCTTTTCCACCACCATTCCAATCTTCATCCCTCCTTTTTCACCACCATTCCAATCTTCATCCCTCCTTTTTCACCACCATTCCAATTTTCATCCTCCTTTTTCACCACCATTCCAATCTTCATCCCTCCTTTTCCACCACCATTCCAATCTTCATCCCTCCTTTTTCACCACCATTCCAATCTTCATCCCTCCTTTTCCACCACCATTCCAATCTTCATCCCTCCTTTTCCACCACCATTCCAATCTTCATCCTCCTTTTTTACCACCATTCCAATCTTCATCCCTCCTTTTTCACCACCATTCCAATTTTCATCCTCCTTTTCCACCACCATTCCAATCTTCATCCCTCCTTTTTCACCACCATTCCAATCTTCATCCCTCCTTTTCCACCACCATTCCAATCTTCATCCCTCCTTTTTCACCACCATTCCAATCTTCATCCCTCCTTTTTCACCACCATTCCATTCTTCATCCCTCCTTTTTCACCACCATTCCAATTTTCATCCCTCCTTTTCCACCACCATTCCAATCTTCATCCCTCCTTTTCCACCACCATTCCAATCTTCATCCCTCCTTTTTCACCACCATTCCAATCTTCATCCCTCCTTTTTCACCACCATTCCAATCTTCATCCTCCTTTTTCACCACCATTCCAATCTTCATCCCTCCTTTTCCACCACCATTCCAATCTTCATCCCTCCTTTTTCACCACCATTTCAATCTTCATCCCTCCTTTTTCACCACCATTCCAGTCTTCATCCCTCCTTTTTCACCACCATTCCAATCTTCATCCTCCTTTTTCACCACCATTCCAATCTTCATCCCTCCTTTTCCACCACCATTCCAATCTTCATCCCTCCTTTTTCACCACCATTCCAATCTTCATCCCTCCTTTTCCACCACCATTCCAATCTTCATCCCTCCTTTTTCACCACCATTCCAATTTTCATCCTCCTTTTTCACCACCATTCCAATTTTCATCCCTCCTTTTTCACCACCATTCCAATCTTCATCCCTCCTTTTTCACCACCATTCCAATCTTCATCCCTCCTTTTTCACCACCATTCCAATCTTCATCCCTCCTTTTTCACCACCATTCCAATCTTCATCCCTCCTTTTCCACCACCATTCCAATTTTCATCCCTCCTTTTTCACCACCATTCCAATTTTCATCCCTCCTTTTTCACCACCATTCCAATCTTCATCCCTCCTTTTTCACCACCATTCCAATTTTCATCCCTCCTTTTTCACCACCATTCCAATCTTCATCCCTCCTTTTCCACCACCATTCCAATCTTCATCCCTCCTTTTTCACCACCATTCCAATCTTCATCCCTCCTTTTCCACCACCATTCCAATCTTCATCCCTCCTTTTTCACCACCATTCCAATCTTCATCCCTCCTTTTCCACCACCATTCCAATCTTCATCCCTCCTTTTTCACCACCATTCCAATCTTCATCCCTCCTTTTCCACCACCATTCCAATCTTCATCCCTCCTTTTCCACCACCATTCCAATCTTCATCCTCCTTTTTCACCACCATTCCAATCTTCATCCCTCCTTTTTCACCACCATTCCAATTTTCATCCCTCCTTTTTCACCACCATTCCAATCTTCATCCCTCCTTTTTCACCACCATTCCAATTTTCATCCCTCCTTTTCCACCACCATTCCAATCTTCATCCCTCCTTTTCCACCACCATTCCAATCTTCATCCCTCCTTTTCCACCACCATTCCAATCTTCATCCCTCCTTTTTCACCACCATTCCAATCTTCATCCCTCCTTTTCCACCACCATTCCAATCTTCATCCCTCCTTTTCCACCACCATTCCAATCTTCATCCCTCCTTTTCCACCACCATTCCAATCTTCATCCCTCCTTTTCCACCACCATTCCAATCTTCATCCCTCCTTTTCCACCACCATTCCAATCTTCATCCCTCCTTTTTCACCACCATTCCAATCTTCATCCCTCCTTTTCCACCACCATTCCAATTTTCATCCCTCCTTTTTCACCACCATTCCAATCTTCATCCCTCCTTTTCCACCACCATTCCATTCTTCATCCCTCCTTTTTTACCATCTTTTTGTTTTTCCATTATTTCATCTTTTCCAGTCCTCACAAATTCCAAGTTCATTCCCATTAAACTTCTTTACTTTTTTTCCAACAGTTCATTTATAAGCCGCTCTCCATTTTATTCTATTTAATTCATCTTTTTATTATTTCTTTATTATTTTATCTATATTTCTTTATTATTTCATTATTATTTCCTGATTATTTTATTTTTTTATTCATTTTATTATTTTGTATTTTTATTTCCTCATTATTTCCTCCTTATTTTCTCATTATTTTCTTTTTATTTTATTTTTATTTTTCTTATTTTTTTCTTATTATTTTCTTTTTATTTTCTTTTTATTTCTTTATTGTTTTGCTTTCATCAGTTTAATATTATTGTTTTGATTTTATTTTCATATAGATGTTTTTGATTATTATGACTTCAGTATTTAATTATTATTTCAACTTTTTTTTCATTATTTTCACTTTTCAAGTATAATTCTTTTAATATTTCAGCTTTATTATTATTATTATATTATTATTATTGTACTATTATTATTAAATTATTATTATATTATTATTATTATTATATTATTATTATTATTATTATTATTATTATTATTATTATTATTATTATTATTATTATTATTATTTATATTATTATTATTATTATTATTATTATTATTATTATTAATATATTATTATTTTACTTTTTCATTGTTAATTTAACTTCATCGGTTCATTGTCATTTTAACTTCATTACTTTGATTTCACATTTTAATTTTTTATTTCAGTTTTTTTGTATTTTCAATCTTATTCCAATATTTTTCCATTTGGTTGATTTTTCCACAATAGTCTACCAAACATTTTTTTTGTTTTCATAATTATTTATAATTTTTGGACTATTACTGTCAATAACTTACTCTTTTTTTTTTTTTTTTTTTTTTTTTTTTTTTTTTCTTTCAT
>OX387258.1:4570844-4620844 GCA_947562095.1 Branchellion lobata | reverse complement strand
ATCCACCACCATCCACCACCCTCCACTACCATCCACCACCATTCACCACCATCCACCACCCATTTTCCACCCCTTTCTTCCATTTTTCTTCTTTTTTTTTCATCCCCCTTTCATTGCCTCATCCATCAATTATTTCCTACTGCACCGCCATCAACCACCATCCACCACCATCCACCACCATGCACCACCATCCACCACCATCCACCACCATCCACTACCACCCACCACCATCCACCACCATCCACCACCATCACCACCATTCACCACCATCAACCACTATTCACCACTATCCACCACCATCAACCACCATCCACCACCATCCACCACCATCCACTACCATCCACCACCATCCACTACCATCCACTACCATCCACTACCATCCACCACCATCCACTACTGTCCACCACCATCCACCACCATCCACCACCATCCACCACCATCCACCAACATCCAC
Source organism: Branchellion lobata (assembly GCA_947562095.1). Classification (NCBI taxonomy): domain Eukaryota; kingdom Metazoa; phylum Annelida; class Clitellata; order Hirudinida; family Piscicolidae; genus Branchellion; species Branchellion lobata. Next base: position 4,620,390 of record OX387258.1, on the reverse strand, counting down.
CACCATCCACCACTTTCTACCACCATCCACCACTATCCACCACCATCCATCATCACCCACCACCAGCCACCACCATCCACCACCATCCACCACCATCCACCACCTTCCACCACCACCCATCACAATCTACCACCATCTTCCACCTCCATCCACCACCATCCACCACCATCCACCACCATCCACCACTATCCACCACTATTCACAACCCTCCACCACCATCTACCTCCATCCACCACCATCCACCAGTACCCACCAGTACCCACCACCACCATCAACCACCATCCACCACCCTCCACCACACTCCACCACCATCTACCACCATCCACCACCATCCACCACCATCCACCACCCTCCACCACCATCCACCACCTTCCACCACCATCCACCACTATCCACCACCATCCACCACTATCCACTACTCTCCACCACCACCCACCACCATCCACCACCATCCACCACCATCCACCACCCTCCACCACCATCCACCACCTTCCACCACCATCCACCACTATCCACCACCATCCACCACTATCCACTACTCTCCACCACCATCCACCACCCATTTTCCACTCCTTTCTTCCCTTTTTCTTTTCATTTTCATCCACCACCATTCACCATTCTTTGCTTCATTCACCATACACCACTCATTCTTCGTCATCCCCCACACACCCCCCTCCCTCTTTATTTCATCATGTTCATCCACCATTCCCTATTCATTGCTTCATCCACCACCATCCACCCCTTTACAGCTCTTCCACCAGCAGTCCAGCAGTAATCCGCAGTGGAGCAGCCAACTCAAAAAGTGCATCGCCACCACCCGCATGACTAACGACCTTTTCCTTGGTGGGGTTGGAGGATTTTGGGGGGTTTTGAAGGTTTTTGGGAGGTTTTGAAGGTTTTTGGGAGGTTTTGGAAGGTTTTTGGGAGGTTTTGGAAGGATTTTAGAAGAGGGAGTTTTAGAGGGGTTTTTGGAGGAAGGAGTTTTAGAGGGGTTTTTGGAGGAGGGAGTTTTAGAGGGGTTTTTGGAGGAGGGAGTTTTAGAGGGGTTTTTGGAGGAGGGAGTTTTAGAGGGGTTTTTGGAGGAGGGAGTTTTAGAGGGGTTTTTGGAGGAGGGAGTTTTAGAGGGGTTTTTGGAGGAGGGAGTTTTAGAGGGGTTTTTGGAGGAGGGAGTTTTAGAGGGGTTTTTGGAGGAGGGAGTTTTAGAGGGGTTTTTGGAGGAGGGAGACTTAGAGGGGTTTTTGGAGGAAGGAGTTTTAGAGGGGTTTTTGGAGGAGGGAGTTTTAGAGGGGTTTTTAAAAGAGGGAGTTTTAGAGGGGTTTTTGGAGGAGGGAGTTTTAGAAGGGTTTTTGGAGGAAGGAGTTTTAGAGGGGTTTTTGGAGGAGGGAGGTTTAGATGCGTTTTTGGAGGAGGGAGTTTTAGAGGGGTTTTTGGAGGAGGGAGTTTTAGAGGGGTTTTTGGAGGAGGGAGTTTTAGGGAGGTTTTTGGAGGAGGGGGTTTTAGAGGGGTTTTTGGAGGAGAGAGTTTTAGAGGGGTTTTTGGAGGAGGGAGTTTTAGAGGGGTTTTTGGAGGAGGGAGTTTTAGAGGGGTTTTTGGAGGAGGGAGTTTTAGTGGGGTTTTTGGAGGAGGGAGTTTTAGTGGGGTTTTTGGAGGAGGGACTTTTAGAGGGGTTTTTGGAGGAAGGAGTTTTAGAGGGGTTTTTGGAAGAGGGAGTTTTAGAGGGGTTTTTGGAGGAGGGGGTTTTAGAGGGGTTTTTGGAGGAGGGAGTTTTAGAGGGGTTTTTGGAGGAGGGAGTTTTAGAGGGGTTTTTGGAGAAGGGAGTTTTAGAGGTTTTTGGAGGAGGGAGTTTTAGAAGGGTTTTTGGAGGAGGGGGTTTTAGAGGGGTTTTTGGAGGAGGGAGTTTTAGAGGGGTTTTTGGAGGAGGGAGTTTTAGAGGGGTTTTTGGAGAAGGGAGTTTTAGAGGGGTTTTTGGAGGAGGGAGTTTTAGAGAGGTTTTTGGAGGATGGAGTTTTAAAAGGGTTTTTGGAGGAGGGAGTTTTAGAGGGGTTTTTGGAGGAGGGAGTTTTAGAGGGGTTTTTGGAGGAGGGGGTTTTAGAGGGGTTTTTGGAGGAGGGAGTTTTAGAGGGGTTTTTGGAGGAGGGAGTTTTAGAGGGGTTTTTGGAGGAGGGAGTTTTAGAGGGGTTTTTGGAGGAGGGGGTTTTAGAGGGGTTTTTGGAGGAGGGAGTTTTAGAAGGGTTTTTGAGGAAGGAGTTTTAGAGGGGTTTTTGGAGGAGGGAGTTTTAGAGGGGTTTTTGGAAGAGGGAGTTTTAGAGGGGTTTTTGGAGGAGGGAGTTTTAGAGGGGTTTTTGGAGGAGGGAGTTTTAGAGGGGTTTTTGGAGGAGGGGGTTTTAGAGGGGTTTTTGGAGGAGGAAGTTTTAGAGGGGTTTTGGAGGAGGGAGTTTTAGAGGGGTTTTTGGAGGAGGGAGTTTTAGAGATGTTTTTGGAGGAGGTAGTTTTAGAGAGGTTTTTGGAGGAGGGAGTTTTAGAGGGGTTTTTGGAGGAGGGGGATTTAGAGGGGTTCTTAGAGGAGGGAGCTTTAGAGGGGTTTTTGAGGGAGGGAGTTTTAGAGGGATTTTTGGAGGAGGGAGTTTTAGAGGGGTTTTTGGAGGAGGGAGATTCAGAGGGGTTTTTGGAGGGAGGGGTTTTAGAGGCGTTTTTGGAGGAGGGAGTTTCAGAGGGGTTTTTGGAGGAGGGAGTTTTAGAGGGGTTTTTGGAGGAGGGAGTTTTAGAGGGGTTTTTGGAGGAGGGAGTTTTAGAGGGGTTTTTGGAGGAGGGAGTTTTAGAGGGGTTTTTGGAGGAGGGGGTTTTAGAGGGGTTTTTGGAGGAGAGAGTTTTAGAAGGGTTTTTGAGGAGGGAGTTTTAGAGGGGTTTTTGGAGGAGGGAGTTTTAGAGGGGTTTTTGAAAGAGGGAGTTTTAGAGGGGTTTTTGGAGGAGGGGGTTTTAGAGGGGTTTTTGGAGGAGGAAGTTTTAGAGGGGTTTTGGAGGAGGGAGTTTTAGAGGGGTTTTTGGAGGAGGGGGTTTAAGAGGGGTTTTTGGAGGAGGGAGTTTAAGAGGGGTTTTCGGAGGAGGGAGTTTTAGAGGGGTTTTTGGAGGAGGGGGTTTTAGAGGGGTTTTTGGAGGAGGGAGTTTTAGAGGGGTTTTCGGAGGAGGGAGTTTTAGAGGGGTTTTTGGAGAAAGGAGTTTTAGAGGGGTTTTTGGAGGAGGGGGTTTTAGAGGGGTTTTTGGAGGAGGGAGTTTTAGAGGGGTTTTTGGAGGAGGGAGTTTTAGAGGGGTTTTTGGAGGAAGGGGTTTTAGATGGGTTTTTGGAGGAGGGAGTTTTAGAGGGGTTTTTGAGGAAGGGGTGTTAGATGGGTTTTTAGAGAAGGGAGTTTTAGAGGGGTTTTTGGAGGAGGGAGTTTTAGAGGGGTTTTTGGAGGAGGGAGTTTTAGAGAGGTTTTTGGAGGAGGGAGTTTTAGAGGGGTTTTTGGAGGAGGGAGTTTTAGAGGGGTTTTTGGAGGAGGGAGTTTCAGAGGGGTTTTTGGAGGAGGGAGTTTTAGAGGGGTTTTTGGAGGAGGGAGTTTTAGAGGGATTTTTGGAAGAGGGAGTTTTAGAGGGGTTTTTGGAGGAGGGAGTTTCAGAGGGGTTTTTGGAGGAGGGAGTTTTAGAGGGGTTTTTGGAGGAGGGAGTTTTAGAGGGGTTTTTGGAGGAGGGAGTTTTAGAGGGGTTTTTGGAGGAAAGGGTTTCAGATGGGTTTTTGGAGAAGGGAGTTTTAGAGGGGTTTTTGGAGGAGGGAGTTTTAGAGGGGTTTTCGGAGGAGGGAGTTTTAGAGGGGTTTTTGGAGGAGGGGGTTTTGGAGGGGTTTTCGGAGGAGGGAGTTTTAGAGGGGTTTTTGGAGGAGGGGGTTTTAGAGGGGTTTTTGGAGAAGGGAGTTTTAGAGGGGTTTTTGGAGGAGGGAGTTTTAGAGAGGTTTTAGGAGGAAGGGGTTTTAGATGGGTTTTTGGAGGAGGGAGTTTTAGAGGGGTTTTTGGAGAAGGGAGTTTTAGAGGGGTTTTTGGAAGAGGGGGTTTTAGAGGGGTTTTTGGAGGAGGGGGTTTTAGAGGGGTTTTTGGAGGAGGGAGTTTTAGAGGGGTTTTTGGAGGAGGGGGTTTTAGAGGGGTTTTTGGAGGAGGGAGTTTTAGAGGGGTTTTTGGAGGAGGGAGTTTTAGAGAGGTTTTTGGAGGAGGGAGTTTTAGAGTGATTTTTCGAAGAGGGAGTTTTAGAGGGGTTTTTGGAGGAAGGAGTTTTAGAGGGGTTTTTGGAGGAGGGGGTTTTAGAGGGGTTTTTGGAGGAGGGAGTTTTAGAGGGGTTATATGAGGAGAGAGTTTTAGAGGGGTTTTTGGAGGAGGGAGTTTTAGAGGGGTTTTTGGAGGAGGGAGTTTTAGAGGGGTTTTTGGAAGAGGAAGTTTTAGAGGGGTTTTTGGAGAAGGGAGTTTTAGAGGGGTTTTTGGAGGAGGGAGTTTTAGAGGGGTTTTTGGAGGAGGGGGTTTTAGAGGGGTTTTTGGAGGAGGGGGTTTTAGAGGGGTTTTTGGAGAAGGGAGTTTTAGAGGGGTTTTTGGAGGAGGGAGTTTTAGAGGGGTTTTTGGAGGAGGGGGTTTTAGAGGGGTTTTTGGAGGAGGGGGTTTTAGAGGGGTTTTTGGAGGAGGGAGTTTTAGAGGGGTTATATGAGGAGAGAGTTTTAGAGGGGTTTTTGGAGGAGGGAGTTTTAGAGGGGTTTTTGGAGGAGGGAGTTTTAGAGGGGTTTTTGGAGGAGGAAGTTTTAGAGGGGTTTTTGGAGGAGGGAGTTTTAGAGGGGTTTTTGGAGGAGGGGGTTTTAGAGGGGTTTTTGGAGGAGGGGGTTTTAGAGGGGTTTTTGGAAGAGGGAGTTTTAGAGAGGATTTTGGAGAAAGGAGTTTTAGAGGGGTTTTTGGAGGAGGGAGTTTTAGAGGGGTTTTTGGACGAAGGGGTTTTAGAGGCGTTTTTGGAGGAGGGAGTTTTAGAGGGGTTTTTGGAGGAGGGAGTTTTAGAGGGGTTTTTGGAGGAGGGGGTTTTAGAGGGGTTTTTGGAGGAGGGAGTTTTAGAGGGGTTTTTGGAGGAGGGAGTTTTAGAGGGGTTTTTGGACGAATGGGTTTTAGAGGCGTTTTTGGAGGAGGGAGTTTTAGAGGGGTTTTTGGAGGAGGGAGATTTAGAGGGGTTTTTGGAGGAGGGGGTTTTAGAGGGGTTTTTGGAGGAGGGAGTTTTAGAGGGGTTTTTGGAGGAGGGAGTTTTAGAGGGATTTTTGCAGGAGGGAGTTTTAGAGGGGTTTTTGGAGGAGGGGGTTTTAGAGGGGTTTTTGGAGGAGGTGTTTTTGGAGGGGTTTTTGGAGGAGGGAGTTTTAGAGGGGTTTTTGGAGGAGGGGGTTTCAGAGGGGTTTTTGGAGGAGGGCGTTTTAGAGGGGTTTTTGGAGGAGGGAGTTTTAGAAAGGTTTTTGGAGGAAGGGGTTTTAGAGGGGTTTTTGGAGGAGGGAGATTTAGAGGGCTTTTTGGAGGAGGGAGTTTTAGAGGGGTTTTTGGAGGAGGGGGTTTTAGAGGGGTTTTCGGAGGAGGGAGTTTTGGAAGGGTTTTTGGAGGAGGGGGTTTTAGAGGGGGTTCTTGGAGGAGGGAGTTTTAGAGGGGTTTTCGGAGGAGGGAGTTTTAGAGGGGTTTTCGGAAGCGGGAGTTTTAGAAGGGTTTTTGGAGGAGGGAGTTTTAGAGGGGTTTTTGGAGGAAGGGGTTTTAGATGGGTTTTTGGAGAAGGGAGTTTTAGAGGGGTTTTTGGAGGAGGGAGTTTTAGAGGGGTTTTTGGAGGAGGGAGTTTTAGAGGGGTTTTTGGAGGAAGGGGTTTTAGAGGCGTTTTTGGAGGAGGGAGTTTTAGAGGGGTTTTTGGAGGAGGGAGTTTTAGAGGGGTTTTTGGAGGAGGGGGTTTTAGAGGGGTTTTTGGAAGAGGGAGTTTTAGAGGGGTTTTTGGAGGAAGGGGTTTTAGAGGCGTTTTTGGAGGAGGGAGTTTTAGAGGGGTTTTTGGAGGAGGGAGTTTCAGAGGGGTTTTTGGAGAAGGGAGTTTTAGAGGGGTTTTTGGAGGAGGGAGTTTTAGAGGGGTTTTTGGAGGAAAGGGTTTTAGAAGCGTTTTTGGAGAAGGGAGTTTTAGTGGGGTTTTTGGAGGAGGGAGTTTTAGAAGGGTTTTTGGAGGAGGGGGTTTTAGAGGGGTTTTTGGAGGAGGGGGTTTTAGAGGGGTTTTTGTAGGAAGGGGTTTTAGAGGGGTTTTTGGAGGAGGGAGTTTTAGAGGGGTTTTTGGAGGAAGGAGTTTTAGACGGGTTTTTGGAGGAGGGAGTTTTAGAGGGGTTTTTGGAAGAGGGAGTCTTAGAGGGGTTTTTGGAGGGAGTTTTAGAGGGGTTTTTGGAAGAGGGAGTTTTAGAGGGGTTTTTGGAGAAGGGAGTTTTAGAGGGGTTTTTGGAGGAGGGAGTTTTAGAGGGGTTTTTGGAAGAAGGGGTTTTAGAGGCGTTTTTGGAGGAGGGAGTTTTAGAGGGGTTTTTGGAGGAGGGAGTTTTAGAGGGGTTTTTGGAAGAGGGAGTCTTAGAGGGGTTTTTGGAGGAGGGAGTTTTAGAGGGGTTTTTGGAAGAGGGAGTTTTAGAGGGGTTTTTGGAGAAGGGAGTTTTAGAGGGGTTTTTGGAGGAGGGAGTTTTAGAGGGGTTTTTGGAAGAAGGGGTTTTAGAGGCGTTTTTGGAGGAGGGAGTTTTAGAGGGGTTTTTGGAGGAGGGAGTTTTAGAGGGGTTTTTGGAGGAGGGGGTTTTAGAGGGGTTTTTGGAAGAGGGAGTTTTAGAGGGGTTTTTGGAGGAAGGGGTTTTAGAGGCGTTTATGGAGGAGGGAGTTTTAGAGGGGTTTTTGGAAGAGGGAGTTTCAGAGGGGTTTTTGGAGAAGGGAGTTTTAGAGGGGTTTTTGGAGGAGGGATTTTTAGAGGGGTTTTTGGAGGAAAAGGTTTTAGAAGCGTTTTTGGAGAAGGGAGTTTTAGAGGGGTTTTTGGAAGAGGGAGTTTTAGAGGGGTTTTTGGAGGAGGGGGTTTTAGAAGGGTTTTTGGAGGAGGGAGGTTTAGAGAGGTTTTTGGAGGAGGGAGTTTTAGAGGGGTTTTTGGAGAAGGGAGTTTTAGAGGGGTTTTTGGAGGGGGTTTTAGAAGGGTTTTTGGAGGAGGGGGTTTTAGAGGGGTTTTTGGAGGAGGGAGTTTTAGAGGGGTTTTTGGAGGAGGAAGTTTTAGAGGGGTTTTTGGAGGAGGGAGTTTCAGAGGGGATTTTGGAGGAGGGCGTTTTAGAGGGGTTTTTGGAAGAGGGAGTTTTAGAGGGGTTTTTGGAGGAGGGGGTTTTAGAGGGGTTTTTGGAGGAGGGAGTTTTAGAGGGGTTTTTGGAGGAGGGAGTTTTAGAGGGGTTTTTGGAGGAAAAGGTTTTAGAAGCGTTTTTGGAGAAGGGAGTTTTAGAGGGGTTTTTGGAAGAGGGAGTTTCAGTGGGGTTTTTGGAAGAGGGAGTTTTAGAGGGGTTTTTGGAGGAGGGGGTTTTAGAGGGGTTTTTGGAGGAAGGGGTTTTAGATGGGTTTTTGGAGGAGGGAGTTTCAGAGAGGTTTTTGGAGGAGGGAGTTTTAGAGGGGTTTTTGGAAGAGGGGGTTTTAGAGGGGTTTTTGGAGGAGGGGGTTTTAGAAGGGTTTTTGGAGGAGGGAGGTTTAGAGAGGTTTTTGGAGGAGGGAGTTTTAGAGGGGTTTTTGGAGAAGGGAGTTTTAGAGGGGTTTTTGGAGGGGGTTTTAGAAGGGTTTTTGGAGGAGGGGGTTTTAGAGGGAATTTTGGAGGAGGGAGTTTTAGAGGGGTTTTCGGAGGAGGGAGTTTTAGAGGGGTTTTTGGAGGAGGGAGTTTTAGAGGGGTTTTTGGAGGAGGGAGTTTTAGAGGGGTTTTTGGAGGAGGGAGTTTTAGAGGGGTTTTTGGAGGAGGGAGTTTAAGAGGGGTTTTTGGAGGAGGGAGTTTTAGAGGGGTTTTTGTAAGAGGGAGTTTTAGAAGGGTTTTTGGAGGAGGGGGCTTTCAGAGGGGTTTTTGGAGGAGGGGGTTTTAGAGGGGTTTTCGGAGGAGGGAGTTTTAGAGGAGTTTTTGGAAGAGGGAGTTTTAGAGGGGTTTTTGGAGAAGGGAGTTTTAGAGGGGTTTTTGGAGGAGGGAGTTTTAGAGGGGTTTTTGGAGGAAAGGGTTTTAGAGGCGTTTTTGGAGGAGGGAGTTTTAGAGGGGTTTTTGGAGGAGGGAGTTTCAGAGGGGTTTTTGGAAGAGGGAATTTTAGAGGGGTTTTTGGAGGAGGGGGTTTTAGAGGGGTTTTTGGAGGAGGGAGTTTGAGAGGGGTTTTTGGAGGAGGGAGTTTTAGAGAGGTTTTTGGAGGAGGGAGTTTTAGAGGGGTTTTTGGAGGAGGGAGTTTTAGAGGGGTTTTTGGAAGAGGGAGTTTTAGAGGGGTTTTTGGAGAAGGGAGTTTTAGAGGGGTTTTTGGAGGAGGGGGTTTTAGAGGGGTTTTTGGAAGAGGGAGTTTTAGAGGGGTTTTTGGAGGGGGGAGTTTTAGAGGGGTTTTTGGAGGAGGGAGTTTAAGAGGGGTTTTTGGAGAAGGGAGTTTCAGAGAGGTTTTTGGAGGAGGGAGTTTTAGAAGGGTTTTTTGGAGGAGGGAGTTTTAGAGGGGTTTTTGGAGGAGGGAGTTTTAGGGGGGTTTTTGGAGGAGGGAGTTTTAGAGGGGTTTTTGGAGGAGGGGGTTTTAGAGGGGTTTTTGGAGGAGGGGGTTTTAGAGGGGTTTTTGAAGGAGGGAGTTTTAGAGGGGTTTTTGGAGGAGGGAGTTTTAGAGGGGTTTTTGGAGAAGGGAGTTTTAGAGGGGTTTTTGGAGGAGGGAGTTTTAGAGGGGTTTTTGGAGGAGGGGGTTTTAGAAGGGTTTTTGGAGGAGGGAGTTTTATAGGGGTTTTTGGAGGAGGGTGTTTTAGAGAGGTTTTTGGAGGAGGGAGTTTTAGAGGGGTTTTTGGAAGAGGGAGGCTTAGAGAGGTTTTTGGAGGAGGGAGTTTTAGAGGGGTTTTTGGAGAAGGGAGTTTTAGAGGGGTTTTTGGAGAAGGGAGTTTTAGAGGGATTTTTGGAGGAGGGAGTTTTAGTGGGGTTTTTGGAGGAGGGAGTTTTAGAAGGGTTTTTGGAGGAGGGGGTTTTAGAGGGGTTTTTGGAGGAGGGGGTTTTAGAGGGGTTTTTGTAGGAAGGGGTTTTAGAGGGGTTTTTGGAGGAGGGAATTTCAGAGGGGTTTTTGGAGAAGGGAGTTTTAGAGGGGTTTTTGGAGGAGGGAGTTTTAGAGGGGTTTTTGGAGGTGGGAGTCTTAGAGGGGTTTTTGAAGGAGGGAGTTTTAGAGGGGTTTTTGGAAGAGGGAGTTTTAGAGGGGTTTTTGGAAGAGGGAGTTTTAGAGGGGTTTTTGGAGGAGTGAGTTTTAGAGGGGTTTTTATGAGGAGGGAGTTTTAGAGGGGTTTTTGGAGGAGGGAGTTTTAGAGCGGTTTTTGGAGGAGGGAGTTTTAGAGGGGTTTTTGGAAGAGGGAGTTTTAGAGGGGTTTTTGGAGGAGTGAGTTTTAGAGGGGTTTTTGGAGGAGGGAGTTTTAGAGGGGTTTTTGGAGGAGGGAGTTTTAGAGGGGTTTTTGGAGAAGGGAGTTTAAGAGGGGTTTTTGGAGGAGGGAGTTTTAGAGGGGTTTTTGTAAGAGGGAGTTTTAGAAGGGTTTTTGGAGGAGGGGGCTTTCAGAGGGGTTTTTGGAGGAGGGGGTTTTAGAGGGGTTTTCGGAGGAGGGAGTTTTAGAGGAGTTTTTGGAAGAGGGAGTTTTAGATGGGGTTTTGGAGAAAGGAGTTTTTGAGGGGTTTTTGGAGGAGGGAGTTTTAGAGGGGTTTTTGGAGGAAAGGGTTTTAGAGGCGTTTTTGGAGGAGGGAGTTTTAGAGGGGTTTTTGGAAGAGGGAGTTTCAGAGGGGTTTTTGGAAGAGGGAATTTTAGAGGGGTTTTTGGAGGAGGGGGTTTTAGAGGGGTTTTTGGAGGAGGGAGTTTGAGAGGGGTTTTCTGGAAGAGGGAGTTTTAGAGAGGTTTTTGGAGGTGGGAGTCTTAGAGGGGTTTTTGAAAGAGGGAGTTTTAGAGGGGTTTTTGGAAGAGGGAGTTTTAGAGGGGTTTTTGGAAGAGGGAGTTTTAGAGGGGTTTTTGGAGGAGTGAGTTTTAGAGGGGTTTTTATGAGGAGGGAGTTTTAGAGCGGTTTTTGGAGGAGGGAGTTTTAGAGGGGTTTTTGGAGGAGGGAGTTTTAGAGGGGTTTTTGGAGGAGGGAGTTTTAGAGGGGTTTTTGGAGGAGTGAGTTTTAGAGGGGTTTTTGGAGGAGGGAGTTTTAGAGGGGTTTTTGGAGGAGGGAGTTTTAGAGGGGTTTTTGGAGGAGGGAGTTTAAGAGGGGTTTTTGGAGGAGGGAGTTTTAGAGGGGTTTTTGTAAGAGGGAGTTTTAGAAGGGTTTTTGGAGGAGGGGGCTTTCAGAGGGGTTTTTGGAGGAGGGGGTTTTAGAGGGGTTTTCGGAGGAGGGAGTTTTAGAGGAGTTTTTGGAAGAGGGAGTTTTAGAGGGGTTTTTGGAGGAGGGAGTTTTAGAGGGGTTTTTGGAGGAAAGGGTTTTAGAGGCGTTTTTGGAGGAGGGAGTTTTAGAGGGGTTTTTGGAGGAGGGAGTTTCAGAGGGGTTTTTGGAGAAGGGAGTTTTAGAGGGGTTTTTGGAGGAGGGAGTTTTAGAGGGGTTTTCGGAGGAGGGAGTTTTAGAGGAGTTTTTGGAAGAGGGAGTTTTAGAGGGGTTTTTGGAGAAGGGAGTTTTAGAGGGGTTTTTGGAGGAGGGAGTTTTAGAGGGGTTTTTGGAGGAAAGGGTTTTAGAGGCGTTTTTGGAGGAGGGAGTTTTAGAGGGGTTTTTGGAGGAGGGAGTTTTAGAGGGGTTTTTGGAGGAGGGAATTTCAGAGGGGTTTTTGGAAGAGGGAATTTTAGAGGGGTTTTTGGAGGAGGGGGTTTTAGAGGGGTTTTTGGAGGAGGGAGTTTGAGAGGGGTTTTTGGAAGAGGGAGTTTTAGAGGGGTTTTTGGAGGAGGGAGTTTTAGAGGGGTTTTTGGAGAAGGGAGTTTTAGAGGGGTTTTTGGAGGAGGGAGTTTTAGAGGGGTTTTTGGAGGAGGGGGTTTTAGAAGGGTTTTTGGAGGAGGGAGTTTTATAGGGGTTTTTGGAGGAGGGTGTTTTAGAGAGGTTTTTGGAGGAGGGAGTTTTAGAGGGGTTTTTGGAAGAGGGAGGCTTAGAGAGGTTTTTGGAGGAGGGAGTTTTAGAGGGGTTTTTGGAGAAGGGAGTTTTAGAGGGGTTTTTGGAGGAGGGAGTTTTAGAGGGGTTTTGGAGGTGGGAGTCTTAGAGGGGTTTTTGAAGGAGGGAGTTTTAGAGGGGTTTTTGGAAGAGGGAGTTTTAGAGGGGTTTTTGGAAGAGGGAGTTTTAGAAGGGTTTTTGGAGGAGTGAGTTTTAGAGGGGTTTTTATGAGGAGGGAGTTTTAGAGGGGTTTTTGGAGGAGGGAGTTTTAGAGGGGTTTTTGGAGGAGGGAGTTTTAGAGGGGTTTTTGGAGGAGGGAGTTTTAGAGGGGTTTTTGGAAGAGGGAGTTTTAGAGGGGTTTTTGGAGGAGTGAGTTTTAGAGGGGTTTTTGGAGGAGGGAGTTTCAGAGGGGTTTTTGGAGGAGGGAGTTTTAGAGGGGTTTTTGGAGGAGGGAGTTTAAGAGGGGTTTTTGGAGGAGGGAGTTTTAGAGGGGTTTTTGTAAGAGGGAGTTTTAGAAGGGTTTTTGGAGGAGGGGGCTTTCAGAGGGGTTTTTGGAGGAGGGGGTTTTAGAGGGGTTTTCGGAGGAGGGAGTTTTAGAGGAGTTTTTGGAAGAGGGAGTTTTAGATGGGTTTTTGGAGAAGGGAGTTTTAGAGGGGTTTTTGGAGGAGGGAGTTTTAGAGGGGTTTTTGGAGGAAAGGGTTTTAGAGGCGTTTTTGGAGGAGGGAGTTTTAGAGGGGTTTTTGGAAGAGGGAGTTTCAGAGGGGTTTTTGGAAGAGGGAATTTTAGAGGGGTTTTTGGAGGAGGGGGTTTTAGAGGGGTTTTTGGAGGAGGGAGTTTGAGAGGGGTTTTTGGAAGAGGGAGTTTTAGAGAGGTTTTTGGAGGTGGGAGTCTTAGAGGGGTTTTTGAAGGAGGGAGTTTTAGAGGGGTTTTTGGAAGAGGGAGTTTTAGAGGGGTTTTTGGAAGAGGGAGTTTTAGAGGGGTTTTTGGAGGAGTGAGTTTTAGAGGGGTTTTTATGAGGAGGGAGTTTTAGAGCGGTTTTTGGAGGAGGGAGTTTTAGAGGGGTTTTTGGAGGAGGGAGTTTTGGAGGGGTTTTTGGAGGAGGGAGTTTTAGAGGGGTTTTTGGAGGAGGGAGTTTTAGAGGGGTTTTTGGAAGAGGGAGTTTTAGAGGGGTTTTTGGAGGAGTGAGTTTTAGAGGGGTTTTTATGAGGAGGGAGTTTTAGAGCGGTTTTTGGAGGAGGGAGTTTTAGAGGGGTTTTTGGAGGAGGGAGTTTTAGAGGGGTTTTTGGAGGAGGGAGTTTTAGAGGGGTTTTTGGAGGAGGGAGTTTTAGAGGGGTTTTTGGAAGAGGGAGTTTTAGAGGGGTTTTTGGAGGAGTGAGTTTTAGAGGGGTTTTTGGAGGAGGGAGTTTTAGAGGGGTTTTTGGAGGAGGGAGTTTTAGAGGGGTTTTTGGAGGAGGGAGTTTAAGAGGGGTTTTTGGAGGAGGGAGTTTTAGAGGGGTTTTTGTAAGAGGGAGTTTTAGAAGGGTTTTTGGAGGAGGGGGCTTTCAGAGGGGTTTTTGGAGGAGGGGGTTTTAGAGGGGTTTTCGGAGGAGGGAGTTTTAGAGGAGTTTTTGGAAGAGGGAGTTTTAGAGGGGTTTTTGGAGGAGGGAGTTTTAGAGGGGTTTTTGGAGGAGGGAGTTTCAGAGGGGTTTTTGGAGAAGGGAATTTTAGAGGGGTTTTTGGAGGAGGGAGTTTTAGAGGGGTTTTCGGAGGAGGGAGTTTTAGAGGAGTTTTTGGAAGAGGGAGTTTTAGAGGGGTTTTTGGAGAAGGGAGTTTTAGAGGGGTTTTTGGAGGAGGGAGTTTTAGAGGGGTTTTTGGAGGAAAGGGTTTTAGAGGCGTTTTTGGAGGAGGGAGTTTTAGAGGGGTTTTTGGAGGAGGGAGTTTTAGAGGGGTTTTTGGAGGAGGGAATTTCAGAGGGGTTTTTGGAAGAGGGAATTTTAGAGGGGTTTTTGGAGGAGGGGGTTTTAGAGGGGTTTTTGGAGGAGGGAGTTTGAGAGGGGTTTTTGGAAGAGGGAGTTTTAGAGGGGTTTTTGGAGGAGGGAGTTTTAGAGGGGTTTTTGGAGAAGGGAGTTTTAGAGGGGTTTTTGGAGGAGGGAGTTTTAGAGGGGTTTTTGGAGGAGGGGGTTTTAGAAGGGTTTTTGGAGGAGGGAGTTTTATAGGGGTTTTTGGAGGAGGGTGTTTTAGAGAGGTTTTTGGAGGAGGGAGTTTTAGAGGGGTTTTTGGAAGAGGGAGGCTTAGAGAGGTTTTTGGAGGAGGGAGTTTTAGAGGGGTTTTTGGAGAAGGGAGTTTTAGAGGGGTTTTTGGAGGAGGGAGTTTTAGAGGGGTTTTGGAGGTGGGAGTCTTAGAGGGGTTTTTGAAGGAGGGAGTTTTAGAGGGGTTTTTGGAAGAGGGAGTTTTAGAGGGGTTTTTGGAAGAGGGAGTTTTAGAAGGGTTTTTGGAGGAGTGAGTTTTAGAGGGGTTTTTATGAGGAGGGAGTTTTAGAGGGGTTTTTGGAGGAGGGAGTTTTAGAGGGGTTTTTGGAGGAGGGAGTTTTAGAGGGGTTTTTGGAGGAGGGAGTTTTAGAGGGGTTTTTGGAAGAGGGAGTTTTAGAGGGGTTTTTGGAAGAGTGAGTTTTAGAGGGGTTTTTGGAGGAGGGAGTTTTAGAGGGGTTTTTGGAGGAGGGAGTTTTAGAGGGGTTTTTGGAGGAGGGAGTTTAAGAGGGGTTTTTGGAGGAGGGAGTTTTAGAGGGGTTTTTGTAAGAGGGAGTTTTAGAAGGGTTTTTGGAGGAGGGGGCTTTCAGAGGGGTTTTTGGAGGAGGGGGTTTTAGAGGGGTTTTCGGAGGAGGGAGTTTTAGAGGAGTTTTTGGAAGAGGGAGTTTTAGATGGGTTTTTGGAGAAGGGAGTTTTAGAGGGGTTTTTGGAGGAGGGAGTTTTAGAGGGGTTTTTGGAGGAAAGGGTTTTAGAGGCGTTTTTGGAGGAGGGAGTTTTAGAGGGGTTTTTGGAAGAGGGAGTTTCAGAGGGGTTTTTGGAAGAGGGAATTTTAGAGGGGTTTTTGGAGGAGGGGGTTTTAGAGGGGTTTTTGGAGGAGGGAGTTTGAGAGGGGTTTTTGGAAGAGGGAGTTTTAGAGAGGTTTTTGGAGGTGGGAGTCTTAGAGGGGTTTTTGAAGGAGGGAGTTTTAGAGGGGTTTTTGGAAGAGGGAGTTTTAGAGGGGTTTTTGGAAGAGAGAGTTTTAGAGGGGTTTTTGGAGGAGTGAGTTTTAGAGGGGTTTTTATGAGGAGGGAGTTTTAGAGCGGTTTTTGGAGGAGGGAGTTTTAGAGGGGTTTTTGGAAGAGGGAGTTTTAGAGGGGTTTTTGGAGGAGTGAGTTTAAGAGGGGTTTTTGGAGGAGGGAGTTTCAGAGGGGTTTTTGGAGGAGGGAGTTTTAGAGGGGTTTTTGGAGGAGGGAGTTTAAGAGGGGTTTTTGGAGGAGGGAGTTTTAGAGGGGTTTTTGTAAGAGGGAGTTTTAGAAGGGTTTTTGGAGGAGGGGGCTTTCAGAGGGGTTTTTGGAGGAGGGGGTTTTAGAGGGGTTTTCGGAGGAGGGAGTTTTAGAGGAGTTTTTGGAAGAGGGAGTTTTAGAGGGGTTTTTGGAGAAGGGAGTTTTAGAGGGGTTTTTGGAGGAGGGAGTTTTAGAGGGGTTTTTGGAGGAAAGGGTTTTAGAGGCGTTTTTGGAGGAGGGAGTTTTAGAGGGGTTTTTGGAGGAAGGAGTTTCAGAGGGGTTTTTGGAAGAGGGAATTTTAGAGGGGTTTTTGGAGGAGGGGGTTTTAGAGGGGTTTTTGGAGGAGGGAGTTTGAGAGGGGTTTTTGGAAGAGGGAGTTTTAGAGGGGTTTTTGGAGGAGGGAGTTTTAGAGGGGTTTTTGGAGAAGGGAGTTTTAGAGGGGTTTTTGGAGGAGGGAGTTTTAGAGGGGTTTTTGGAGGAGGGGGTTTTAGAAGGGTTTTTGGAGGAGGGAGTTTTATAGGGGTTTTTGGAGGAGGGTGTTTTAGAGAGGTTTTTGGAGGAGGGAGTTTTAGAGGGGTTTTTGGAAGAGGGAGGCTTAGAGAGGTTTTTGGAGGAGGGAGTTTTAGAGGGGTTTTTGGAGAAGGGAGTTTTAGAGGGGTTTTTGGAGGAGGGGGTTTTAGAAGGGTTTTTGGAGGAGGGAGTTTTATAGGGGTTTTTGGAGGAGGGTGTTTTAGAGAGGTTTTTGGAGGAGGGAGTTTTAGAGGGGTTTTTGGAAGAGGGAGGCTTAGAGAGGTTTTTGGAGGAGGGAGTTTTAGAGGGGTTTTTGGAGAAGGGAGTTTTAGAGGGATTTTTGGAGGAGGGAGTTTTAGTGGGGTTTTTGGAGGAGGGAGTTTTAGAGGGGTTTTTGGAGGTGGGAGTCTTAGAAGGGTTTTTGAAGGAGGGAGTTTTAGAGGGGTTTTTGGAAGAGGGAGTTTTAGAGGGGTTTTTGGAAGAGGGAGTTTTAGAGGGGTTTTTGGAGGAGTGAGTTTTAGAGGGGTTTTTATGAGGAGGGAGTTTTAGAGGGGTTTTTGGAGGAGGGAGTTTTAGAGGGGTTTTTGGAGGAGGGAGTTTTAGAGGGGTTTTTGGAGGAGGGAGTTTTAGAGGGGTTTTTGGAAGAGGGAGTTTTAGAGGGGTTTTTGGAGGAGTGAGTTTTAGAGGGGTTTTTGGAGGAGGGAGTTTTAGAGGGGTTTTTGGAGGAGGGAGTTTTAGAGGGGTTTTTGGAGAAGGGAGTTTAAGAGGGGTTTTTGGAGGAGGGAGTTTTAGAGGGGTTTTTGTAAGAGGGAGTTTTAGAAGGGTTTTTGGAGGAGGGAGTTTTAGAGGGGTTTTTGTAAGAGGGAGTTTTAGAAGGGTTTTTGGAGGAGGGGGCTTTCAGAGGGGTTTTTGGAGGAGGGGGTTTTAGAGGGGTTTTCGGAGGAGGGAGTTTTAGAGGAGTTTTTGGAAGAGGGAGTTTTAGATGGGTTTTTGGAGAAGGGAGTTTTAGAGGGGTTTTTGGAGGAGGGAGTTTTAGAGGCGTTTTTGGAGGAAAGGGTTTTAGAGGCGTTTTTGGAGGAGGGAGTTTTAGAGGGGTTTTTGGAAGAGGGAGTTTCAGAGGGGTTTTTGGAAGAGGGAATTTTAGAGGGGTTTTTGGAGGAGGGGGTTTTAGAGGGGTTTTTGGAGGAGGGAGTTTGAGAGGGGTTTTCTGGAAGAGGGAGTTTTAGAGAGGTTTTTGGAGGTGGGAGTCTTAGAGGGGTTTTTGAAGGAGGGAGTTTTAGAGGGGTTTTTGGAAGAGGGAGTTTTAGAGGGGTTTTTGGAAGAGGGAGTTTTAGAGGGGTTTTTGGAGGAGTGAGTTTTAGAGGGGTTTTTATGAGGAGGGAGTTTTAAAGCGGTTTTTGGAGGAGGGAGTTTTAGAGGGGTTTTTGGAGGAAAGGGTTTTAGAGGCGTTTTTGGAGGAGGGAGTTTTAGAGGGGTTTTTGGAGGAGGGAGTTTCAGAGGGGTTTTTGGAAGAGGGAATTTTAGAGGGGTTATTGGAGGAGGGGGTTTTAGAGGGGGTTTTTGGAGGAGGGAGTTTGAGAGGGGTTTTTGGAAGAGGGAGTTTTAGAGAGGTTTTTGGAGGAATGAGTTTTAGAGGGGTTTTTGGAGGAGGGAGTTTTAGAGGGGTTTTTGGAAGAGGGAGTTTTAGAGGGGTTTTTGGAGAAGGGAGTTTTAGAGGGGTTTTTGGAGGAGGGGGTTTTAGAGGGGTTTTTGGAGGAGGGAGTTTTAGAGGGGTTTTTGGAGGGGGGAGTTTTAGAGGGGTTTTTGGAGGAGGGAGTTTAAGAGGGATTTTTGGAGAAGGGAGTTTCAGAGAGGTTTTTGGAGGAGGGAGTTTTAGAAGGGTTTTTTGGAGGAGGGAGTTTTAGAGGGGTTTTTGGAGGAGGGAGTTTTAGGGGGGTTTTTGGAGGAGGGAGTTTTAGAGGGGTTTTTGGAGGAGGGGGTTTTAGAGGGGTTTTTGGAGGAGGGAGTTTTAGAGGGGTTTTTGGAGGAGGGAGTTTTAGAGGGGTTTTTGGAGGAGGGAGTTTGAGAGGGGTTTTTGGAGGAGGGAGTTTTAGAGGGGTTTTTGTAAGAGGGAGTTTTAGAAGGGTTTTTGGAGGAGGGGGCTTTCAGAGGGGTTTTTGGAGGAGGGGGTTTTAGAGGGGTTTTCGGAGGAGGGAGTTTTAGAGGAGTTTTTGGAAGAGGGAGTTTTAGAGGGGTTTTTGGAGGAGGGAGTTTTAGAGGGGTTTTTGGAGGAAAGGGTTTTAGAGGCGTTTTTGGAGGAGGGAGTTTTAGAGGGGTTTTTGGAGGAGGGAGTTTCAGAGGGGTTTTTGGAGAAGGGAGTTTTAGAGGGGTTTTTGGAGGAGGGAGTTTTAGAGGGGTTTTTGGAGGAGGGAATTTCAGAGGGGTTTTTGGAAGAGGGAATTTTAGAGGGGTTTTTGGAGGAGGGGGTTTTAGAGGGGTTTTTGGAGGAGGGAGTTTGAGAGGGGTTTTTGGAAGAGGGAGTTTTAGAGGGGTTTTTGGAGGAGGGAGTTTTAGAGGGGTTTTTGGAGAAGGGAGTTTTAGAGGGGTTTTTGGAGGAGGGAGTTTTAGAGGGGTTTTTGGAGGAGGGGGTTTTAGAAGGGTTTTTGGAGGAGGGAGTTTTATAGGGGTTTTTGGAGGAGGGTGTTTTAGAGAGGTTTTTGGAGGAGGGAGTTTTAGAGGGGTTTTTGGAAGAGGGAGGCTTAGAGAGGTTTTTGGAGGAGGGAGTTTTAGAGGGGTTTTTGGAGAAGGGAGTTTTAGAGGGGTTTTTGGAGGAGGGAGTTTTAGAGGGGTTTTGGAGGTGGGAGTCTTAGAGGGGTTTTTGAAGGAGGGAGTTTTAGAGGGGTTTTTGGAAGAGGGAGTTTTAGAGGGGTTTTTGGAACAGGGAGTTTTAGAGGGGTTTTTGGAGGAGTGAGTTTTAGAGGGGTTTTTATGAGGAGGGAGTTTTAAAGGGGTTTTTGGAGGAGGGAGTTTTAAAGGGGTTTTTGGAGGAGGGAGTTTTAGAGGGGTTTTTGGAGGAGGGAGTTTTAGAGGGGTTTTTGGAAGAGGGAGTTTTAGAGGGGTTTTTGGAGGAGTGAGTTTTAGAGGGGTTTTTGGAGGAGGGAGTTTTAGAGGGGTTTTTGGAGGAGGGAGTTTTAGAGGGGTTTTTGGAGGAGGGAGTTTAAGAGGGGTTTTTGGAGGAGGGAGTTTTAGAGGGGTTTTTGTAAGAGGGAGTTTTAGAAGGGTTTTTGGAGGAGGGGGCTTTCAGAGGGGTTTTTGGAGGAGGGGGTTTTAGAGGGGTTTTCGGAGGAGGGAGTTTTAGAGGAGTTTTTGGAAGAGGGAGTTTTAGATGGGTTTTTGGAGAAGGGAGTTTTAGAGGGGTTTTTGGAGGAGGGAGTTTTAGAGGGGTTTTTGGAGGAAAGGGTTTTAGAGGCGTTTTTGGAGGAGGGAGTTTTAGAGGGGTTTTTGGAAGAGGGAGTTTCAGAGGGGTTTTTGGAAGAGGGAATTTTAGAAGGGTTTTTGGAGGAGGGGGTTTTAGAGGGGTTTTTGGAGGAGGGAGTTTGAGAGGGGTTTTTGGAAGAGGGAGTTTTAGAGAGGTTTTTGGAGGTGGGAGTCTTAGAGGGGTTTTTGAAGGAGGGAGTTTTAGAGGGGTTTTTGGAAGAGGGAGTTTTAGAGGGGTTTTTGGAAGAGGGAGTTTTAGAGGGGTTTTTGGAGGAGTGAGTTTTAGAGGGGTTTTTATGAGGAGGGAGTTTTAGAGCGGTTTTTGGAGGAGGGAGTTTTAGAGGGGTTTTTGGAGGAGGGAGTTTTGGAGGGGTTTTTGGAGGAGGGAGTTTTAGAGGGGTTTTTGGAGGAGGGAGTTTTAGAGGGGTTTTTGGAAGAGGGAGTTTTAGAGGGGTTTTTGGAGGAGTGAGTTTAAGAGGGGTTTTTGGAGGAGGGAGTTTTAGAGGGGTTTTTGGAGGAGGGAGTTTTAGAGGGGTTTTTGGAGGAGGGAGTTTAAGAGGGGTTTTTGGAAGAGGGAGTTTTAGAGGGGTTTTTGTAAGAGGGAGTTTTAGAAGGGTTTTTGGAGGAGGGGGCTTTCAGAGGGGTTTTTGGAGGAGGGGGTTTTAGAGGGGTTTTCGGAGGAGGGAGTTTTAGAGGAGTTTTTGGAAGAGGGAGTTTTAGAGGGGTTTTTGGAGAAGGGAGTTTTAGAGGGGTTTTTGGAGGAGGGAGTTTTAGAGGGGTTTTTGGAGGAAAGGGTTTTAGAGGCGTTTTTGGAGGAGGGAGTTTTAGAGGGGTTTTTGGAGGAAGGAGTTTCAGAGGGGTTTTTGGAAGAGGGAATTTTAGAGGGGTTTTTGGAGGAGGGGGTTTTAGAGGGGTTTTTGGAGGAGGGAGTTTGAGAGGGGTTTTTGGAAGAGGGAGTTTTAGAGGGGTTTTTGGAGGAGGGAGTTTTAGAGGGGTTTTTGGAGAAGGGAGTTTTAGAGGGGTTTTTGGAGGAGGGAGTTTTAGAGGGGTTTTTGGAGGAGGGGGTTTTAGAAGGGTTTTTGGAGGAGGGAGTTTTATAGGGGTTTTTGGAGGAGGGTGTTTTAGAGAGGTTTTTGGAGGAGGGAGTTTTAGAGGGGTTTTTGGAAGAGGGAGGCTTAGAGAGGTTTTTGGAGGAGGGAGTTTTAGAGGGGTTTTTGGAGAAGGGAGTTTTAGAGGGGTTTTTGGAGAAGGGAGTTTTAGAGGGATTTTTGGAGGAGGGAGTTTTAGTGGGGTTTTTGGAGGAGGGAGTTTTAGAAGGGTTTTTGGAGGAGGGGGTTTTAGAGGGGTTTTTGGAGGAGGGGGTTTTAGAGGGGTTTTTGTAGGAAGGGGTTTTAGAGGGGTTTTTGGAGGAGGGAATTTAGAGGGGTTTTTGGAGAAGGGAGTTTTAGAGGGGTTTTTGGAGGAGGGAGTTTTAGAGGGGTTTTTGGAGGTGGGAGTCTTAGAGGGGTTTTTGAAGGAGGGAGTTTTAGAGGGGTTTTTGGAAGAGGGAGTTTTAGAGGGGTTTTTGGAAGAGGGAGTTTTAGAGGGGTTTTTGGAGGAGTGAGTTTTAGAGGGGTTTTTATGAAGAGGGAGTTTTAGAGGGGTTTTTGGAGGAGGGAGTTTTAGAGGGGTTTTTGGAGGAGGGAGTTTTAGAGGGGTTTTTGGAGGAGGGAGTTTTAGAGGGGTTTTTGGAAGAGGGAGTTTTAGAGGGGTTTTTGGAAAAGTGAGTTTTAGAGGGGTTTTTGGAGGAGGGAGTTTTAGAGGGGTTTTTGGAGGAGGGAGTTTTAGAGGGGTTTTTGGAAGAGGGAGTTTAAGAGGGGTTTTTGGAGGAGGGAGTTTTAGAGGGGTTTTTGGAGGAGGGAGTTTTAGAGGGGTTTTTGGAGGAGGGAGTTTTAGAGGGGTTTTTGGAGGAGGGAGTTTTAGAGGGGTTTTTGGAAGAGGGAGTTTTAGAGGGGTTTTTGGAGGAGTGAGTTTTAGAGGGGTTTTTGGAGGAGGGAGTTTTAGAGGGGTTTTTGGAGGAGGGAGTTTTAGAGGGGTTTTTGGAGGAGGGAGTTTAAGAGGGGTTTTTGGAGGAGGGAGTTTTAGAGGGGTTTTTGTAAGAGGGAGTTTTAGAAGGGTTTTTGGAGGAGGGGGCTTTCAGAGGGGTTTTTGGAGGAGGGGGTTTTAGAGGGGTTTTCGGAGGAGGGAGTTTTAGAGGAGTTTTTGGATGAGGGAGTTTTAGAGGGGTTTTTGGAGAAGGGAGTTTTAGAGGGGTTTTTGGAGGAGGGAGTTTTAGAGGGGTTTTTGGAGGAAAGGGTTTTAGAGGCGTTTTTGGAGGAGGGAGTTTTAGAGGGGTTTTTGGAGGAGGGAGTTTCAGAGGGGTTTTTGGAAGAGGGAATTTTAGAGGGGTTTTTGGAGGAGGGGGTTTTAGAGGCGTTTTTGGAGGAGGGAGTTTGAGAGGGGTTTTTGGAAGAGGGAGTTTTAGAGAGGTTTTTGGAGGAGGGAGTTTTAGAGGGGTTTTTGGAGGAGGGAGTTTTAGAGGGGTTTTTGGAGGAGGGGGTTTTAGAGGGGTTTTTGGAAGAGGGAGTTTTAGAGGGGTTTTTGGAGGAAGGGGTTTTAGAGGCGTTTTTGGAGGATGGAGTTTTAGAGGGGTTTTTGGAGGGGGGAGTTTTAGAGGGGTTTTTGGAGGAGGGAGTTTAAGAGGGGTTTTTGGAGAAGGGAGTTTCAGAGAGGTTTTTGGAGGAGGGAGTTTTAGAAGGGTTTTTTGGAGCAGGGAGTTTTAGAGGGGTTTTTGGAGGAGGGAGTTTTAGGGGGGTTTTTGGAGGAGAGAGTTTTAGAGGGGTTTTTGGAGGAGGGGGTTTTAGAGGGGTTTTTGGAGGAGGGGGTTTTAGAGGGGTTTTTGGAAGAGGGAGTTTTAGAGGGGTTTTTGGAGGAGTGAGTTTTAGAGGGGTTTTTGGAGGAGGGAGTTTTAGAGGGGTTTTTGGAGGAGGGAGTTTTAGAGGGGTTTTTGGAGGAGGGAGTTTAAGAGGGGTTTTTGGAGGAGGGAGTTTTAGAGGGGTTTTTGTAAGAGGGAGTTTTAGAAGGGTTTTTGGAGGAGGGGGCTTTCAGAGGGGTTTTTGGAGGAGGGGGTTTTAGAGGGGTACTCGGAGGAGGGAGTTTTAGAGGAGTTTTTGGAAGAGGGAGTTTTAGATGGGTTTTTGGAGAAGGGAGTTTTAGAGGGGTTTTTGGAGGAGGGAGTTTTAGAGGGGTTTTTGGAGGAGGGAGTTTTAGAGGGGTTTTTGGAGGAGGGGGTTTTAGAGGGGTTTTTGGAAGAGGGAGTTTTAGAGGGGTTTTTGGAGGAAGGGGTTTTAGAGGCGTTTTTGGAGGATGGAGTTTTAGAGGGGTTTTTGGAGGGGGGAGTTTTAGAGAGGTTTTTGGAGGAGGGAGTTTTAGAGGGGTTTTTGGAGGAAAGGGTTTTAGAGGCGTTTTTGGAGGAGGGAGTTTTAGAGGGGTTTTTGGAGGAGGGAGTTTCAGAGGGGTTTTTGGAAGAGGGAATTTTAGAGGGGTTTTTGGAGGAGGGGGTTTTAGAGGGGTTTTTGGAGGAGGGAGTTTTAGAGGGGTTTTTGGAGAAGGGAGTTTTAGAGGGGTTTTTGGAGGAGGGAGTTTTAGAGGGGTTTTTGGAGGAAAGGGTTTTAGAGGCGTTTTTGGAGGAGGGAGTTTTAGAGGGGTTTTTGGAGGAGGGAGTTTCAGAGGGGTTTTTGGAAGAGGGAATTTTAGAGGGGTTTTTGGAGGAGGGGGTTTTAGAGGCGTTTTTGGAGGAGGGAGTTTGAGAGGGGTTTTTGGAAGAGGGAGTTTTAGAGAGGTTTTTGGAGGAGGGAGTTTTAGAGGGGTTTTTGGAGGAGGGAGTTTTAGAGGGGTTTTTGGAGGAGGGGGTTTTAGAGGGGTTTTTGGAAGAGGGAGTTTTAGAGGGGTTTTTGGAGGAAGGGGTTTTAGAGGCGTTTTTGGAGGATGGAGTTTTAGAGGGGTTTTTGGAGGGGGGAGTTTTAGAGGGGTTTTTGGAGGAGGGAGTTTAAGAGGGGTTTTTGGAGAAGGGAGTTTCAGAGAGGTTTTTGGAGGAGGGAGTTTTAGAGGGGTTTTTGGAGGGGGGAGTTTTAGAGGGGTTTTTGGAGGAGGGAGTTTAAGAGGGGTTTTTGGAGAAGGGAGTTTCAGAGAGGTTTTGGGAGGAGGGAGTTTTAGAGGGGTTTTTGGAGGAGGGAGTTTTAGAGGGGTTTTTGGAAGAGGGAGTTTTAGAGGGGTTTTTGGAGGAGTGAGTTTTAGAGGGGTTTTTGGAGGAGGGAGTTTTAGAGGGGTTTTTGGAGGAGGGAGTTTTAGAGGGGTTTTTGGAGGAGGGAGTTTAAGAGGGGTTTTTGGAGGAGGGAGTTTTAGAGGGGTTTTTGTAAGAGGGAGTTTTAGAAGGGTTTTTGGAGGAGGGGGCTTTCAGAGGGGTTTTTGGAGGAGGGGGTTTTAGAGGGGTTTTCGGAGGAGGGAGTTTTAGAGGAGTTTTTGGAAGAGGGAGTTTTAGAGGGGTTTTTGGAGAAGGGAGTTTTAGAGGGGTTTTTGGAGGAGGGAGTTTTAGAGGGGTTTTTGGAGGAAAGGGTTTTAGAGGCGTTTTTGGAGGAGGGAGTTTTAGAGGGGTTTTTGGAGGAGGGAGTTTCAGAGGGGTTTTTGGAAGAGGGAATTTTAGAGGGGTTTTTGGAGGAGGGGGTTTTAGAGGGGTTTTTGGAGGAGGGAGTTTGAGAGGGGTTTTTGGAAGAGGGAGTTTTAGAGAGGTTTTTGGAGGAGTGAGTTTTAGAGGGGTTTTTGGAGGAGGGAGTTTTAGAGGGGTTTTTGGAAGAGGGAGTTTTAGAGGGGTTTTTGGAGAAGGGAGTTTTAGAGGGGTTTTTGGAGGAGGGGGTTTTAGAGGGGTTTTTGGAGGAGGGAGTTTTAGAGGGGTTTTTGGAGGGGGGAGTTTTAGAGGGGTTTTTGGAGGAGGGAGTTTAAGAGGGATTTTTGGAGAAGGGAGTTTCAGAGAGGTTTTTGGAGGAGGGAGTTTTAGAAGGGTTTTTTGGAGGAGGGAGTTTTAGAGGGGTTTTTGGAGGAGGGAGTTTTAGGGGGGTTTTTGGAGGAGGGAGTTTTAGAGGGGTTTTTGGAGGAGGGGGTTTTAGAGGGGTTTTAGGAGGAGGGGGTTTTAGAGGGGTTTTTGAAGGAGGGAGTTTCAGAGGGGTTTTTGGAGGAGGGAGTTTTAGAGGGGTTTTTGGAGAAGGGAGTTTTAGAGGGGTTTTTGGAGGAGGGAGTTTTAGAGGGGTTTTTGGAGGAGGGGGTTTTAGAAGGGTTTTTGGAGGAGGGAGTTTTAGAGGGGTTTTTGGAGGAGGGAGTTTTAGAGAGGTTTTTGGAGGAGGGAGTTTTAGAGGGGTTTTTGGAAGAGGGAGGCTTAGAGAGGTTTTTGGAGGAGGGAGTTTTAGAGGGGTTTTTGGAGAAGGGAGTTTTAGAGGGGTTTTTGGAGAAGGGAGTTTTAGAGGGGTTTTTGGAGGAGGGAGTTTTAGTGGGGTTTTTGGAGGAGGGAGTTTTAGAAGGGTTTTTGGAGGAGGGGGTTTTAGAGGGGTTTTTGGAGGAGGGGGTTTTAGAGGGGTTTTTGTAGGAAGGGGTTTTAGAGGGGTTTTTGGAGGAGGGAGTTTTAGAGGGGTTTTTGGAAGAGGGAGTTTTAGAGGGGTTTTTGGAGAAGGGAGTTTTAGAGGGGTTTTTGGAGGAGGGAGTTTTAGAGGGGTTTTTGGAAGAGGGAGTTTTAGAGGGGTTTTTGGAGAAGGGAGTTTTAGAGGGGTTTTTGGAGGAGGGAGTTTTAGAGGGGTTTTTGGAAGAGGGAGTTTTAGAGGGGTTTTTGGAGGAGTGAGTTTTAGAGGGGTTTTTATGAGGAGGGAGTTTTAGAGCGGTTTTTGGAGGAGGGAGTTTTAGAGGGGTTTTTGGAGGAGGGAGTTTTAGATGGGTTTTTGGAGGAGGGAGTTTTAGAGGGGTTTTTGGAGGAGGGAGTTTCAGAGGGGTTTTTGGAGGAGGGAGTTTTAGAGGGGTTTTTGGAAGAGGGAGTTTTAGAGGGGTTTTTGGAGGAGTGAGTTTTAGAGGGGTTTTTGGAGGAGGGAATTTTAGAGGGGTTTTTGGAGGAGGGAGTTTTAGAGGGGTTTTTGGAGGAGGGAGTTTAAGAGGGGTTTTTGGAGGAGGGAGTTTTAGAGGGGTTTTTGTAAGAGGGAGTTTTAGAAGGGTTTTTAGAGGAGGGGGCTTTCAGAGGGGTTTTTGGAGGAGGGGGTTTTAGAGGGGTTTTCGGAGGAGGGAGTTTTAGAGGAGTTTTTGGAAGAGGGAGTTTTAGAGGGGTTTTTGGAGAAGGGAGTTTTAGAGGGGTTTTTGGAGGAGGGAGTTTTAGAGGGGTTTTTGGAGGAAAGGGTTTTAGAGGCGTTTTTGGAGGAGGGAGTTTTAGAGGGGTTTTTGGAGGAGGGGGTTTTAGAGGGGTTTTTGTAGGAAGGGGTTTTAGAGGGGTTTTTGGAGGAGGGAATTTCAGAGGGGTTTTTGGAGAAGGGAGTTTTAGAGGGGTTTTTGGAGAAGGGAGTTTTAGAGGGGTTTTTGGAAGAGGGAGTTTTAGAGGGGTTTTTGGAGAAGGGAGTTTTAGAGGGGTTTTTGGAGGAGGGAGTTTTAGAGGGGTTTTTGGAAGAGGGAGTTTTAGAGGGGTTTTTGGAGGAGTGAGTTTTAGAGGGGTTTTTATGAGGAGGGAGTTTTAGAGCGGTTTTTGGAGGAGGGAGTTTTAGAGGGGTTTTTGGAGGAGGGAGTTTTAGATGGGTTTTTGTAGGAGGGAGTTTTAGAGGGGTTTTTGGAGGAGGGAGTTTTAGAGGGGTTTTTGGAGGAGGGAGTTTTAGAGGGGTTTTTGTAAGAGGGAGTTTTAGAAGGGTTTTTAGAGGAGGGGGCTTTCAGAGGGGTTTTTGGAGGAGGGGGTTTTAGAGGGGTTTTCGGAGGAGGGAGTTTTAGAGGAGTTTTTGGAAGAGGGAGTTTTAGAGGGGTTTTTGGAGAAGGGAGTTTTAGAGGGGTTTTTGGAGGAGGGAGTTTTAGAGGGGTTTTTGGAGGAAAGGGTTTTAGAGGCGTTTTTGGAGGAGGGAGTTTTAGAGGGGTTTTTGGAGGAGGGGGTTTTAGAGGGGTTTTTGTAGGAAGGGGTTTTAGAGGGGTTTTTGGAGGAGGGAATTTCAGAGGGGTTTTTGGAGAAGGGAGTTTTAGAGGGGTTTTTGGAGAAGGGAGTTTTAGAGGGGTTTTTGGAAGAGGGAGTTTTAGAGGGGTTTTTGGAGGAGTGAGTTTTAGAGGGGTTTTTGGAGGAGGGAGTTTTAGAGGGGTTTTTGGAGGAGGGAGTTTTAGAGGGGTTTTTGGAGGAGGGAGTTTAAGAGGGGTTTTTGGAGGAGGGAGTTTTAGAGGGGTTTTTGTAAGAGGGAGTTTTAGAAGGGTTTTTGGAGGAGGGGGCTTTCAGAGGGGTTTTTGGAGGAGGGGGTTTTAGAGGGGTTTTCGGAGGAGGGAGTTTTAGAGGAGTTTTTGGAAGAGGGAGTTTTAGAGGGGTTTTTGGAGAAGGGAGTTTTAGAGGGGTTTTTGGAGGAGGGAGTTTTAGAGGGGTTTTTGGAGGAAAGGGTTTTAGAGGCGTTTTTGGAGGAGGGAGTTTTAGAGGGGTTTTTGGAGGAGGGAGTTTCAGAGGGGTTTTTGGAAGAGGGAATTTTAGAGGGGTTTTTGGAGGAGGGGGTTTTAGAGGGGTTTTTGGAGGAGGGAGTTTGAGAGGGGTTTTTGGAAGAGGGAGTTTTAGAGAGGTTTTTGGAGGAGTGAGTTTTAGAGGGGTTTTTGGAGGAGGGAGTTTTAGAGGGGTTTTTGGAAGAGGGAGTTTTAGAGGGGTTTTTGGAGAAGGGAGTTTTAGAGGGGTTTTTGGAGGAGGGGGTTTTAGAGGGGTTTTTGGAGGAGGGAGTTTTAGAGGGGTTTTTGGAGGGGGGAGTTTTAGAGGGGTTTTTGGAGGAGGGAGTTTAAGAGGGATTTTTGGAGAAGGGAGTTTCAGAGAGGTTTTTGGAGGAGGGAGTTTTAGAAGGGTTTTTTGGAGGAGGGAGTTTTAGAGGGGTTTTTGGAGGAGGGAGTTTTAGGGGGGTTTTTGGAGGAGGGAGTTTTAGAGGGGTTTTTGGAGGAGGGGGTTTTAGAGGGGTTTTAGGAGGAGGGGGTTTTAGAGGGGTTTTTGAAGGAGGGAGTTTCAGAGGGGTTTTTGGAGGAGGGAGTTTTAGAGGGGTTTTTGGAGAAGGGAGTTTTAGAGGGGTTTTTGGAGGAGGGAGTTTTAGAGGGGTTTTTGGAGGAGGGGGTTTTAGAAGGGTTTTTGGAGGAGGGAGTTTTAGAGGGGTTTTTGGAGGAGGGAGTTTTAGAGAGGTTTTTGGAGGAGGGAGTTTTAGAGGGGTTTTTGGAAGAGGGAGGCTTAGAGAGGTTTTTGGAGGAGGGAGTTTTAGAGGGGTTTTTGGAGAAGGGAGTTTTAGAGGGGTTTTTGGAGAAGGGAGTTTTAGAGGGGTTTTTGGAGGAGGGAGTTTTAGTGGGGTTTTTGGAGGAGGGAGTTTTAGAAGGGTTTTTGGAGGAGGGGGTTTTAGAGGGGTTTTTGGAGGAGGGGGTTTTAGAGGGGTTTTTGTAGGAAGGGGTTTTAGAGGGGTTTTTGGAGGAGGGAGTTTTAGAGGGGTTTTTGGAAGAGGGAGTTTTAGAGGGGTTTTTGGAGAAGGGAGTTTTAGAGGGGTTTTTGGAGGAGGGAGTTTTAGAGGGGTTTTTGGAGGAGGGGGTTTTAGAGGGGTTTTTGGAAGAGGGAGTTTTAGAGGGGTTTTTGGAGGAGTGAGTTTTAGAGGGGTTTTTATGAGGAGGGAGTTTTAGAGCGGTTTTTGGAGGAGGGAGTTTTAGAGGGGTTTTTGGAGGAGGGAGTTTTAGATGGGTTTTTGGAGGAGGGAGTTTTAGAGGGGTTTTTGGAGGAGGGAGTTTCAGAGGGGTTTTTGGAGGAGGGAGTTTTAGAGGGGTTTTTGGAAGAGGGAGTTTTAGAGGGGTTTTTGGAGGAGTGAGTTTTAGAGGGGTTTTTGGAGGAGGGAATTTTAGAGGGGTTTTTGGAGGAGGGAGTTTTAGAGGGGTTTTTGGAGGAGGGAGTTTAAGAGGGGTTTTTGGAGGAGGGAGTTTTAGAGGGGTTTTTGTAAGAGGGAGTTTTAGAAGGGTTTTTAGAGGAGGGGGCTTTCAGAGGGGTTTTTGGAGGAGGGGGTTTTAGAGGGGTTTTCGGAGGAGGGAGTTTTAGAGGAGTTTTTGGAAGAGGGAGTTTTAGAGGGGTTTTTGGAGAAGGGAGTTTTAGAGGGGTTTTTGGAGGAGGGAGTTTTAGAGGGGTTTTTGGAGGAAAGGGTTTTAGAGGCGTTTTTGGAGGAGGGAGTTTTAGAGGGGTTTTTGGAGGAGGGGGTTTTAGAGGGGTTTTTGTAGGAAGGGGTTTTAGAGGGGTTTTTGGAGGAGGGAATTTCAGAGGGGTTTTTGGAGAAGGGAGTTTTAGAGGGGTTTTTGGAGAAGGGAGTTTTAGAGGGGTTTTTGGAAGAGGGAGTTTTAGAGGGGTTTTTGGAGAAGGGAGTTTTAGAGGGGTTTTTGGAGGAGGGAGTTTTAGAGGGGTTTTTGGAAGAGGGAGTTTTAGAGGGGTTTTTGGAGGAGTGAGTTTTAGAGGGGTTTTTATGAGGAGGGAGTTTTAGAGCGGTTTTTGGAGGAGGGAGTTTTAGAGGGGTTTTTGGAGGAGGGAGTTTTAGATGGGTTTTTGTAGGAGGGAGTTTTAGAGGGGTTTTTGGAGGAGGGAGTTTTAGAGGGGTTTTTGGAGGAGGGAGTTTTAGAGGGGTTTTTGGAAGAGGGAGTTTTAGAGGGGTTTTTGGAGGATTGAGTTTTAGAGGGGTTTTTGGAGGAGGGAATTTTAGAGGGGTTTTTGGAGGAGGGAGTTTTAGAGGGGTTTTTGGAGGAGGGAGTTTAAGAGGGGTTTTTGGAGGAGGGAGTTTTAGAGGGGTTTTTGTAAGAGGGAGTTTTAGAAGGGTTTTTGGAGGAGAGGGCTTTCAGAGGGGTTTTTGGAAGAGGGGGTTTTAGAGGGGTTTTCGGAGGAGGGAGTTTTAGAGGAGTTTTTGGAAGAGGGAGTTTTAGAGGGGTTTTTGGAGAAGGGAGTTTTAGAGGGGTTTTTGGAGGAGGGAGTTTTAGAGGGGTTTTTGGAGGAAAGGGTTTTAGAGGCGTTTTTGGAGGAGGGAGTTTTAGAGGGGTTTTTGGAGGAGGGAGTTTCAGAGGGGTTTTTGGAAGAGGGAATTTTAGAGGGGTTTTTGGAGGAGGGAGTTTTAGAGAGGTTTTTGGAGGAGGGAGTTTTAGAGGGGTTTTTGGAGGAGGGAGTTTTAGAGGGGTTTTTGGAAGAGGGAGTTTTAGAGGGGTTTTTGGAGGAGGGAGTTTTAGAGGGGTTTTTGGAGAAGGGAGTTTTAGAGGGGTTTTTGGAGAAGGGAGTTTTAGAGGGGTTTTTGGAAGAGGGAGTTTTAGAGGGGTTTTTGGAGGAAGGGGTTTTAGAGGCGTTTTTGGAGGAAGGAGTTTTAGAGGGGTTTTTGGAGGAGGGAGTTTTAGAGGGGATTTTGGAGGAGGGAGTTTTAGAGGGGATTTTGGAGGAGGGAGTTTTAGAGGGGTTTTTGGAGAAGGGAGTTTTAGAGAGGTTTTTGGAGGAGGGAGTTTTAGAAGGGTTTTTTGGAGGAAGGAGTTTTAGAGGGGTTTTTGGAGGAGGGAGTTTTAGAGGGGTTTTTGGAGAAGGGAGTTTTAGAGGGGATTTTGGAGGAGGGAGTTTTAGAGGGGATTTTGGAGGAGGGAGTTTTAGAGGGGTTTTTGGAGGAGTGAGTTTTAGAGGGGTTTTTATGAGGAGGGAGTTTTAGAGCGGTTTTTGGAGGAGGGAGTTTTAGAGGGGTTTTTGGAGGAGGGAGTTTTAGATGGGTTTTTGGAGGAGGGAGTTTTAGAGGGGTTTTTGGAGGAGGGAGTTTCAGAGGGGTTTTTGGAGGAGGGAGTTTTAGAGGGGTTTTTGGAAGAGGGAGTTTTAGAGGGGTTTTTGGAGGAGTGAGTTTTAGAGGGGTTTTTGGAGGAGGGAATTTTAGAGGGGTTTTTGGAGGAGGGAGTTTTAGAGGGGTTTTTGGAGGAGGGAGTTTAAGAGGGGTTTTTGGAGGAGGGAGTTTTAGAGGGGTTTTTGTAAGAGGGAGTTTTAGAAGGGTTTTTAGAGGAGGGGGCTTTCAGAGGGGTTTTTGGAGGAGGGGGTTTTAGAGGGGTTTTCGTAGGAGGGAGTTTTAGAGGAGTTTTTGGAAGAGGGAGTTTTAGAGGGGTTTTTGGAGAAGGGAGTTTTAGAAGGGTTTTTGGAGGAGGGAGTTTTAGAGGGGTTTTTGGAGGAAAGGGTTTTAGAGGCGTTTTTGGAGGAGGGAGTTTTAGAGGGGTTTTTGGAGGAGGGGGTTTTAGAGGGGTTTTTGTAGGAAGGGGTTTTAGAGGGGTTTTTGGAGGAGGGAATTTCAGAGGGGTTTTTGGAGAAGGGAGTTTTAGAGGGGTTTTTGGAGGAGGGAGTTTTAGAGGGGTTTTTGGAAGAGGGAGTTTTAGAGGGGTTTTTGGAGAAGGGAGTTTTAGAGGGGTTTTTGGAGGAGGGAGTTTTAGAGGGGTTTTTGGAAGAGGGAGTTTTAGAGGGGTTTTTGGAGGAGTGAGTTTTAGAGGGGTTTTTATGAGGAGGGAGTTTTAGAGCGGTTTTTGGAGGAGGGAGTTTTAGAGGGGTTTTTGGAGGAGGGAGTTTTAGATGGGTTTTTGTAGGAGGGAGTTTTAGAGGGGTTTTTGGAGGAGGGAGTTTTAGAGGGGTTTTTGGAGGAGGGAGTTTTAGAGGGGTTTTTGGAAGAGGGAGTTTTAGAGGGGTTTTTGGAGGATTGAGTTTTAGAGGGGTTTTTGGAGGAGGGAATTTTAGAGGGGTTTTTGGAGGAGGGAGTTTTAGAGGGGTTTTTGGAGGAGGGAGTTTAAGAGGGGTTTTTGGAGGAGGGAGTTTTAGAGGGGTTTTTGTAAGAGGGAGTTTTAGAAGGGTTTTTGGAGGAGAGGGCTTTCAGAGGGGTTTTTGGAAGAGGGGGTTTTAGAGGGGTTTTCGGAGGAGGGAGTTTTAGAGGAGTTTTTGGAAGAGGGAGTTTTAGAGGGGTTTTTGGAGAAGGGAGTTTTAGAGGGGTTTTTGGAGGAGGGAGTTTTAGAGGGGTTTTTGGAGGAAAGGGTTTTAGAGGCGTTTTTGGAGGAGGGAGTTTTAGAGGGGTTTTTGGAGGAGGGAGTTTCAGAGGGGTTTTTGGAAGAGGGAATTTTAGAGGGGTTTTTGGAGGAGGGAGTTTTAGAGAGGTTTTTGGAGGAGGGAGTTTTAGAGGGGTTTTTGGAGGAGGGAGTTTTAGAGGGGTTTTTGGAAGAGGGAGTTTTAGAGGGGTTTTTGGAGGAGGGAGTTTTAGAGGGGTTTTTGGAGAAGGGAGTTTTAGAGGGGTTTTTGGAGAAGGGAGTTTTAGAGGGGTTTTTGGAAGAGGGAGTTTTAGAGGGGTTTTTGGAGGAAGGGGTTTTAGAGGCGTTTTTGGAGGAAGGAGTTTTAGAGGGGTTTTTGGAGGAGGGAGTTTTAGAGGGGATTTTGGAGGAGGGAGTTTTAGAGGGGATTTTGGAGGAGGGAGTTTTAGAGGGGTTTTTGGAGAAGGGAGTTTTAGAGAGGTTTTTGGAGGAGGGAGTTTTAGAAGGGTTTTTTGGAGGAAGGAGTTTTAGAGGGGTTTTTGGAGGAGGGAGTTTTAGAGGGGTTTTTGGAGAAGGGAGTTTTAGAGGGGATTTTGGAGGAGGGAGTTTTAGAGGGGATTTTGGAGGAGGGAGTTTTAGAGGGGTTTTTGGAGAAGGGAGTTTTAGAGAGGTTTTTGGAGGAGGGAGTTTTAGAAGGGTTTTTTGGAGGAAGGAGTTTTAGAGGGGTTTTTGGAGGAGGGAGTTTTAGAGGGGTTTTTGGAGGAGGGGGTTTTAGAGGGGTTTTTGGAGGAGGGAGTTTTAGAGGGGTTTTTGGAGGGGGGAGTTTTAGAGGGGTTTTTGGAGGAGGGAGTTTTAGAGGGGTTTTTGGAGGAGTGAGTTTTAGAGGGGTTTTTGGAGGAGGGAGTTTTAGAGGGGTTTTTGGAGGAGGGAGTTTTAGAGGGGTTTTTGGAGGAGGGAGTTTTAGAGGGGTTTTTGTAAGAGGGAGTTTTAGAAGGGTTTTTTGGAGGAGGGAGTTTTAGAGGGGTTTTTGGAGGAGGGAGTTTTAGAGGGGTTTTTGGAGGAGGGAGTTTTAGAGGGGTTTTTGGAGGAGGGAGTTTTAGAGGGGTTTTTGTAAGAGGGAGTTTTAGAAGGGTTTTTTGGAGGAGGGAGTTTTAGAGGGGTTTTTGGAGGAGGGAGTTTTAGGGGGGTTTTTGGAGGAGGGAGTTTTAGAGGGGTTTTTGGAGGAGGGGGCTTTCAGAGGGGTTTTTGGAGGAGGGGGTTTTAGAGGGGTTTTTGGAGGAGGGAGTTTTAGAGGGGTTTTTGGAAGAGGGAGTTTTAGAGGGGTTTTTGGAGAAGGGAGTTTTAGAGGGGTTTTTGGAGGAGGGAGTTTTAGAGGGGTTTTTGGAGGAAGGGGTTTTAGAGGCGTTTTTGGAGGAAGGAGTTTTAGAGGGGTTTTTGGAGGAGTGAGTTTTAGAGGGGTTTTTATGAGGAGGGAGTTTTAGAGCGGTTTTTGGAGGAGGGAGTTTTAGATGGGTTTTTGGAGGAGGGAGTTTTAGAGGGGTTTTTGGAGGAGGGAGTTTTAGAGGGGTTTTCGGAGGAGGGAGTTTTAGAGGGGTTTTTGGAGGAGGGAGTTTTAGAGAGGTTTTTGGAGGAGGGAGTTTTAGAGGGGATTTTGGAGGAGGGAGTTTTAGAGGGGTTTTTGGAAGAGGGAGTTTTAGAGGGGTTTTTGGAAGAGGGAGTTTTAGAGGGGTTTTTGGAGGAGGGAGTTTTAGAGGGGTTTTTGGAGAAGGGAGTTTTAGAGGGGTTTTTGGAGAAGGGAGTTTTAGAGGGGTTTTTAGAAGAGGGAGTTTTAGAGGGGTTTTTGGAGGAAGGGGTTTTAGAGGCGTTTTTGGAGGAAGGAGTTTTAGAGGGGTTTTTGGAGGAGGGAGTTTTAGAGGGGATTTTGGAGGAGGGAGTTTTAGAGGGGTTTTTGGAGAAGGGAGTTTTAGAGAGGTTTTTGGAGGAGGGAGTTTTAGAAGGGTTTTTTGGAGGAAGGAGTTTTAGAGGGGTTTTTGGAGGAGGGAGTTTTAGAGGGGTTTTTGGAGAAGGGAGTTTTAGAGGGGATTTTGGAGGAGGGAGTTTTAGAGGGGATTTTGGAGGAGGGAGTTTTAGAGGGGTTTTTGGAGAAGGGAGTTTTAGAGAGGTTTTTGGAGGAGGGAGTTTTAGAAGGGTTTTTTGGAGGAAGGAGTTTTAGAGGGGTTTTTGGAGGAGGGAGTTTTAGAGGGGTTTTTGGAGGAGGGAGTTTTAGAGGGGTTTTTGGAGGGGGGAGTTTTAGAGGGGTTTTTGGAGGAGGGAGTTTTAGAGGGGTTTTTGGAGGAGGGAGTTTTAGAGGGGTTTTTGGAGGGGGGAGTTTTAGAGGGGTTTTTGGAGGAGGGAGTTTTAGAGGGGTTTTTGGAGGAGTGAGTTTTAGAGGGGTTTTTGGAGGAGGGAGTTTTAGAGGGGTTTTTGGAGGAGGGAGTTTTAGAGGGGTTTTTGTAAGAGGGAGTTTTAGAAGGGTTTTTTGGAGGAGGGAGTTTTAGAGGGGTTTTTGGAGGAGGGAGTTTTAGAGGGGTTTTTGGAGGAGGGAGTTTTAGAGGGGTTTTTGGAGGAGGGAGTTTTAGAGGGGTTTTTGTAAGAGGGAGTTTTAGAAGGGTTTTTTGGAGGAGGGAGTTTTAGAGGGGTTTTTGGAGGAGGGAGTTTTAGGGGGGTTTTTGGAGGAGGGAGTTTTAGAGGGGTTTTTGGAGGAGGGGGCTTTCAGAGGGGTTTTTGGAAGAGGGGGTTTTAGAGGGGTTTTTGGAGGAGGGAGTTTTAGAGGGGTTTTTGGAAGAGGGAGTTTTAGAGGGGTTTTTGGAGAAGGGAGTTTTAGAGGGGTTTTTGGAGGAGGGAGTTTTAGAGGGGTTTTTGGAGGAAGGGGTTTTAGAGGCGTTTTTGGAGGAAGGAGTTTTAGAGGGGTTTTTGGAGGAGTGAGTTTTAGAGGGGTTTTTATGAGGAGGGAGTTTTAGAGCGGTTTTTGGAGGAGGGAGTTTTAGAGGGGTTTTTGGAGGAGGGAGTTTCAGATGGGTTTTTGGAGGAGGGAGTTTTAGAGGGGTTTTTGGAGGAGGGAGTTTTAGAGGGGTTTTTGGAAGAGGGAGTTTTAGAGGGGTTTTTGGAGGAAGGGGTTTTAGAGGCGTTTTTGGAGGAAGGAGTTTTAGAGGGGTTTTTGGAGGAGGGAGTTTTAGAGGGGTTTTTGGAGAAGGGAGTTTTAGAGGGGATTTTGGAGGAGGGAGTTTTAGAGGGGATTTTGGAGGAGGGAGTTTTAGAGGGGTTTTTGGAGAAGGGAGTTTAAGAGGGGTTTTTGGAGAAGGGAGTTTTAGAGAGGTTTTTGGAGGAGGGAGTTTTAGAAGGGTTTTTTGGAGGAAGGAGTTTTAGAGGGGTTTTTGGAGGAAGGAGTTTTAGAGGGGTTTTTGGAGCAGGGGGTTTTAGAGGGGTTTTTGGAGGAGGGAGTTTTAGAGGGGTTTTTGGAGGGGGAAGTTTTAGAGGGGTTTTTGGAGGTGGGAGTTTTAGAGGGGTTTTTGGAGGAGTGAGTTTTAGAGGGGTTTTTGGAGGAGGGAGTTTTAGAGGGGTTTTTGGAGGAGGGAGTTTTAGAGGGGTTTTTGGAGGAGGGAGTTTTAGAGGGGTTTTTTTAGGAGGGAGTTTTAGAGGGGTTTTTGTAAGAGGGAGTTTTAGAAGGGTTTTTTGGAGAAGGGAGTTTTAGAGGGGTTTTGGGAGGAGGGAGTTTTAGAGGGGTTTTTGGAGGAGGGAGTTTTAGAGGGGTTTTTGGAGGAGGAAGTTTTAGAGGGGTTTTTGTAAGAGGGAGTTTTAGAAGGGTTTTTTGGAGGAGGGAGTTTTAGAGGGGTTTTTGGAGGAGGGAGTTTTAGGGGGGTTTTTGGAGGAGGGAGTTTTAGAGGGGTTTTTGGAGGAGGGGGCTTTCAGAGGGGTTTTTGGAGGAGGGGGTTTTAGAGGGGTTTTTGGAGGAGGGAGTTTTAGAGGGGTTTTTGGAAGAGGGAGTTTTAGAGGGGTTTTTGGAGAAGGGAGTTTTAGAGGGGTTTTTGGAGGAGGGAGTTTTAGAGGGGTTTTTGGAGGAAGGGGTTTTAGAGGCGTTTTTGGAGGAAGGAGTTTTAGAGGGGTTTTTGGAGGAGTGAGTTTTAGAGGGGTTTTTATGAGGAGGGAGTTTTAGAGCGGTTTTTGGAGGAGGGAGTTTTAGAGGGGTTTTTGGAGGAGGGAGTTTTAGAGGGGTTTTTGGAGGAGGGGGTTTTAGAAGGGTTTTTGGAGGAGGGAGTTTTAGAGGGGTTTTCGGAGGAGGGAGTTTTAGAGGGGTTTTTGGAGGAGGGAGTTTTAGAGAGGTTTTTGGAGGAGGGAGTTTTAGAGGGGATTTTGGAGGAGGGAGTTTTAGAGGGGTTTTTGGAAGAGGGAGTTTTAGAGGGGTTTTTGGAGAAGGGAGTTTTAGAGGGGTTTTTGGAGGAGGGAGTTTTAGAGGGGTTTTTGGAAGAGGGAGTTTTAGAGGGGTTTTCGGAGGAGGGAGTTTTAGAGGGGTTTTTGGAGGAGGGAGTTTTAGAGAGGTTTTTGGAGGAGGGAGTTTTAGAGGAGATTTTGGAGGAGGGAGTTTTAGAGGGGTTTTTGGAAGAGGGAGTTTTAGAGGGGTTTTTGGAGGAGGGGGTTTTAGAGGGGTTTTTGGAGGAGGGAGTTTTAGAGAGGTTTTTGGAGGAGGGAGTTTTAGAGGGGTTTTTGGAAAAGGGGGTTTTAGATGGGTTTTTGGAGGAGGGAGTTTTAGAGGGGTTTTTGGAGGAGGGGGTTATAGAGGGGTTTTTGGAGGAGGGAGTTTTAGAGAGGTTTTTGGAGGAGGGAGTTTTAGAGGGGTTTTTGGAGAAGGGAGTTTTAGAGGGGTTTTTGGAGGAAGGGGTTTTAGAAGGGTTTTTGGAGGAGAGGGTTTTAGAGGGGTTTTTGGAGGAGGGAGTTTTAGAAGGGTTTTCGAAGGAGGGAGTTTTAGAGGGGTTTTTGGAGGAGGGAGTTTTAGAGGGGTTTTTGGAGGAGGGAGTTTTAGAGGGGTTTTTGGAGGAGGGAGTTTTAGAGGGGTTTTTGGAGGAGGGAGTTTTAGAGGGGTTTTCGGAGGAGGGAGTTTTAGAGGGGTTTTTGGAGGAGGGAGTTTCAGAGAGGTTTTTGGAGGAGGGAGTTTTAGAGGGGATTTTGGAGGAGGGAGTTTTAGAGGGGTTTTTGGAAGAGGGAGTTTTAGAGGGGTTTTTGGAGGAGGGGGTTTTAGAGGGGTTTTTGGAGGAGGGAGTTTTAGAGAGGTTTTTGGAGGAGGGAGTTTTAGAGGGGTTTTTGGAAAAGGGGGTTTTAGATGGGTTTTTGGAGGAGGGAGTTTCAGAGGGGTTTTTGGAGGAGGGGGTTATAGAGGGGTTTTTGGAGGAGGGAGTTTTAGAGAGGTTTTTGGAGGAGGGAGTTTTAGAGGGGTTTTTGGAGAAGGGAGTTTTAGAGGGGTTTTTGGAGGAAGGGGTTTTAGAAGGGTTTTTGGAGGAGAGGGTTTTAGAGGGGTTTTTGGAGGAGGGAGTTTTAGAAGGGTTTTCGAAGGAGGGAGTTTTAGAGGGGTTTTTGGAGGAGGGAGTTTTAGAGGGGTTTTTGGAGGAGGGAGTTTTAGAGGGGTTTTTGGAGGAGGGAGTTTTAGAGGGGTTTTTGGAGGAGGGAGTTTTAGAGGGGTTTTTGGAGGAGGGAGTTTTAGAGGGATTTTTGGAGGAGGGAGTTTTCTGAAGGGAGACTTTTGAAAAGGTTTTTTGGGATAGTTATTGAAGATTTTTATGGGAGTTTCATGGCGATTTATAGAAGTTTTGTGCGGACTTCTCAGGGGTTTTTTTGTGTTAAAAATAGATATTGCTTTGTTTTCAGGGTTTTTTTACTTTTTATCCCGAACATGAGACCCGTAGGATCCACTGCTTTCTCAAAGACCACAAGCATTGACTCACCCACTCCCATCCACGCATCTATCCCCTCTCCACCCATCTACATAGCTAACTATCTTTCCACTCTTCTTATCCATCCACCTACCCTTAAATTTTTATCCCTTTTAATCCACCCATTCCCTTCCTTTCAACTTTCTATTTTCACTCCACCTTTTTTTTCACCTTTTTTTTTTCTTTTATTTTTTTATCTACCCATTAACCCCCCCCCCCCCCTCCCCCACATTTAACCCACCCATCCATCCACTCCTCTTACCCATTTTCTCAAACTACCCACCCATTCATCTACCCCACCCAACCATTCATCCCACCCACCCATCCACTCCACCCACCCATCTATCCTACCCATCCATCCACTCCACCCACCCATCCATCTTATCCACCCATTCACCCCACCCCACCCCACTCCTCTACCCACAGGCACAGTATCTTTCCGACCAAGCCTCTCACAAGCCTCCCTTCTCCAGCAGGCCTTACAGGCCGCCATTCAAACTGTCAACTACACGTCTGCTTTCCGCTTCGATGCCACTTGCTCCAGGTAGGTGTTTTGGGGTGATTTGAGAGGCTCTGAGAAGTTTTTAGGAGTTTTGACAAACTTTTTTAAGGTTTTAAAGAGTTAGAGAGTTCTAGATAATTTGGGGTTTTGAAGTTTTGTTCTGTGTTTTGATGGTTTTGAGGCATTTTATTTTGGGTTGTTTGGGGTTTTATGGGAGACTTGGGAGGTTTGAAAGGGTTTATTGGGACGTTGGTGGGTGGTTTTGAGGGTTGTAATGGATTTTCTGGAAATGTGTTCAGTGGTTTATTGTGAGGTTTTTTAAAGCTTTCAAAAACTTTTGAGAGATTTTTATCATTTTTTTGTGATTTTTTAAAGTTTTTTTATCGCGTTTCATGTTTGCTTGCTGGAGGAGGAGGTTATTGGATGAAGATAGACTATGAGAAGTTCTTTGGTAGTGGTGGTGGTATTTGAATTCTTGACTGGTTGAAAGATGGTGGTGGTTGATGGGGTGAGGGGGGAGAAGGAAGTGTTGTAGGGCAAAAGTTTGCAACGATGAGACATTGTAAAAAACTTCAAGCTTCGGAGCGGAAAATCATTTTTTTGTTTTTAGAATAATCCATTTGAAATAAACCACTCCAACCCAATCACTCTAAGCCAAGCTAACCTGACCCATTCTGACCTAACCCATTATAATCTATCCCACTCCAACCAAACTCAAACAAACCCATCTAATCCAACCCCATTCCTACCCTCCAGCCTAACTCAACCCAATCCATCCCCTCCAACCAAACTCAACCTACTTTAACACCTCTGACCAAACTCAGCCTAACCCAACCCAACCTAATCTCTTCAATTCAACCCAACTCAAATCAACTTAACAAAACTCACCTGCAACCCATCAAATCCAAGCGTTCGTTGTAAGCTAACCTTGTAAGAGCTTGAAGGGTGTTCACTTTTCAGGGTGTCATGTTTCAAGCTCCAGAAGAACCTTCTCAAATATCTAATTCGAAGATTTATGTCACATCGAAGCAATGCTTCGAATCACGTACTTAAGCTTGATTTACATACACGCACGCGCTTCGCACGTGCACTCTAACACGCACGTACACACACGAAAACACGTGTTCATACTTACGTCCGCACACATGCACACACACACACACACACACACACACACACACACACACACACACACACACACACACACACACACACACACACACACACACACACACACACACACACACACACACACACGCACACACACACACACACACACACACACACACACACACACACACACACATTTTCAACAAAATTTTATCATTTTATAGCCAACCTTCAAGCGATTTCTAATGAACCCCAAAGATAACTTATCTAAACCCTTATTAAACCTCATCTATACCCTTCTTACGTCCCCTTTAACCCCATCCTAACCTCATCCTTACCCCATCCCAACCCTATCCCAACTCCATTCTAACCTCATCCTAAACCCATCCCAACTCCATCCTAACCTCATCCTAAACCCATCCCAACTCCATCCTAACCCCATCCCAACCCCATTCTAACCCCATCCCAACTCCATCCTAACCCCATTGAACCCCCATTCTAACCCCATCCCAACCTCATCTTAACCCCATCCTAACCCCATCCCAACCCCATCCCAACCCCATCCCACCCCTATCCCAACCCCATCCTAACCCCATCCTAACCCCATCCTAATTTTATTTTAACCCCATCCCAACCCTATCCCAACCCCAT
Organism: Branchellion lobata; assembly: GCA_947562095.1. NCBI lineage: Eukaryota > Metazoa > Annelida > Clitellata > Hirudinida > Piscicolidae > Branchellion > Branchellion lobata. The sequence goes on along the minus strand of OX387258.1, from coordinate 4,581,090 downwards.
CCCAACCCTATTCCAACCCCATCCCAACCCCATCCCAACCCCATCCCAACCCCATCCCAACCCTATCCCAACCCCATCCCAACCCCATCCCAACCCCATCCCAACCCTATCCCAACCCCATCCCAACCCCATCCCAACCCTATTCCAACCCCATCCCAACCCCATTCTAACCCCATCCCAACTCCATCCTAACTCCATCCCAACACGCTCGAAACTCCATATTAATTCCATATTAACCTCATCCCAGCCCAATCGAAACCCCATATTAATCCCTTTCAAACCCCATCAGAACCCCAATCCAAGCTTTTCCACTTCTTGCAACTTCAATCCAACCAGCCTCCATTATTCTTAATTTGCAAACTGCGCGCTATAACAACTTCAACTTTCATTCATTCGTTCATTCACACGATATTTTTCAACGTTTGCAACAACCAAAAACTAACGTTTCAAAGTCTTTCTCAAATATTTTTGATCTTTTCCCACTTTCACATTTTATCCCTTCCAGTGCTCTCCAATTCACCTTCCCACGCCCTCCAAATCACCTTCCCACGCCCTCCAATTCACCTTTCCATGACATCCAATTCACCTTTCCACGCCCTCCAATTCACCTTTCCACGCCCTCCAATTCACCTTTCCACGCCCTCCAATTCACCTTTCCACGCCCTCCAATTCACCTTTCCACGCCCTCCAATTCACCTTTCCACGCCCTCTTATTCACCTTTCCACGCCCTCCAATTCATCTTCCCACGCTCTCCAATTCACCTTCCCACGCCCTCCAATTCACCTTCCCACGCCCTCCAATTCACCTTCCCACGCCCTCCAATTCACCTTCCCACGCCCTCCAACTCATCTTCCCACGCCCTCCAATTCACCTTCCCACGCCATCCAATTCACCTTTCCACGCCCTCCAATTCACCTTTCCACGCCCTCCAATTCACCTTTCCACGCCCTCCAATTCACCTTTCCACGCCCTCCAATTCACCTTTCCACGCCCTCCAATTCACCTTTCCACGCCCTCTTATTCACCTTTCCACGCCCTCCAATTCATCTTCCCACGCTCTCCAATTCACCTTCCCACGCCCTCCAATTCACCTTCCCACGCCCTCCAATTCACTTTTCCATGACATCCAATCCACCTTCCCACGCCCTCCAACTCATCTTCCCACGCCCTCCAATTCACTTTCCCACGCTCTCCAATTCACTTTTCCATGACATCCAATCCACCTTCCCACGCCCTCCAACTCATCTTTCCATGCTCTCTAATTCATCTTCTCACGCTTTCCAATTCACTTTCCCACGCTCTCCAATTCACTTTCCCATGCTCTCCAATTCACCCTTATAACTTTTCAATCTAAACCATTCTCCAAAACACCTACAACCTCTCTCAATCCACTCACCTTCAACCACAACCCCCATCTCCCAAACCTACAACACAAAACACTCATGCCTTTTCTCTAATCCCACCAAAGATCTTTCAATCCCACCAAAGATCTTTCAATCCCACCAAAGATCTTTCAATCCCACCAAAGATCTTTCAATCCCACCAAAGATCTTTCAATCCCACCAAAGATCTTTCAATCCCACCAAAGATCTTTCAATCCCACCAAAGATCTTTCAATCCCACCTAAGATCTTTCAATCCCACCAAAGATCTTTCAATCCCACCAAAGATCTTTCAATCCCACCAAAGATCTTTCAATCCCACCAAAGATCTTTCAATCCCACCAAAGATCTTTCAATCCCACCAAAGATCTTTCAATCCCACCAAAGATCTTTCAATCCCACCAAAGATCTTTCAATCCCACCAAAGATCTTTCAATCCCACCAAAGATCTTTCAATCCCACCAAAGATCTTTCAATCCCACCTAAGATCTTTCAATCCCACCAAAGATCTTTCAATCCCACCAAAGATCTTTCAATCCCACCAAAGATATTTCAATCCCACCAAAGATCTTTCAATCCCACCAAAGATCTTTCAATCCCACCAAAGATCTTTCAATCCCACCAAAGATCTTTCAATCCCACCAAAGATCTTTCAATCCCACCAAAGATCTTTCAATCCCACCAAAGATCTTTCAATCCCACCTAAGATCTTTCAATCCCACCAAAGATCTTTCAATCCCACCAAAGATCTTTCAATCCCACCAAAGATCTTTCAATCCCACCAAAGATCTTTCAATCCCACCAAAGATCTTTCAATCCCACCAAAGATCTTTCAATCCCACCAAAGATCTTTCAATCCCACCAAAGATCTTTCAATCCCACCAAAGATCTTTCAATCCCACCAAAGATCTTTCGATCCCACCAAAGATCTTTCAATCCCACCTAAGATCTTTCAATCCCACCAAAGATCTTTCAATCCCACCAAAGATCTTTCAATCCCACCAAAGATATTTCAATCCCACCAAAGATCTTTCAATCCCACCAAAGATCTTTCAATCCCACCAAAGATCTTTCAATCCCACCAAAGATCTTTCAATCCCACCAAAGATCTTTCAATCCCACCTAAGATCTTTCAATCCCACCAAAGATCTTTCAATCCCACCAAAGATCTTTCAATCCCACCAAAGATCTTTCAATCCCACCAAAGATCTTTCAATCCCACCAAAGATCTTTCAATCCCACCAAAGATCTTTCAATCCCACCAAAGATCTCCTAACCTCACTAACCATTGCCGATCTCTCAGCCCATGAGTTATGACTTAGCTGCTGAGCGCCCCACTGGTGAATAACATCGATTTATTCAACCACAATCCTTTCAGGTTTCATAAGACTTGAAACGAAGTTATACTTTCAGCAACCCAACCCCACTCAAACCCACCCAACCACCCACTCGAACTTTCCCACCCACTTAAATTCACCCACCCAAACCCACCCATCTACATGAACCCACTCACTACCCTCCTTGAATCCACTTACCCACCCCCTTAAATTCACTCACCAATAAATTTGAACCTACCCATCACTCATTTACCCATCCAATTGAAGCCCCACAAACCCACTCAACCTACATAAACCCATCCAACCCACTCAAACACTCTCAAACCCACTTAACACATTTAACCCCACTCAAACCCACTCAACCCATTCAAACCCATTCAAACCCACTCAAACCCACTCAAACCCACCCAACCCATTTAAACCCACCCAACCCACTCAAACCCAGTCAAACCCACTCAAACCCACTCAAACCCACCCAACTTAGTCAAACCCACTCAACCCACTCAACTTACTCAAACCCACCAACCCACTCAAACACATTCAAACCCACCAACCCACTCAAACACATTCAAACCCACTCAAACTCACCCAACCCATTCAAACTCACTTAACCCACCCAACCCACTCAAACCCAATCCACTCTAACCCACTCAACCCACTCCAACCCACTCAACCCACTCAAACCCACCCAACCACTCAAACCCACTCAAACCCACCCAACCACTCAAACCAACTCAACCACTCAAACCAACTCAACCCATCCAACCCACTCCAACCCACCCAATCCACTCAAACCCACTCAACCCATCCGACCCATTCAACCCACCTAATTCACTCGAACCCACTTGACCCATCCAACTCACTCAAACCCATTCAAACCCACTCGACCCACTCAACCCACTTAACCCATCCAACCCATCTTACCCATCCCCAGACTCCTACTCCAGATGTCAGGGTGTCCGTTATGTTTGGTGACTCACCATTCACCATCGCCCTGCATCAACTACTGCCTCCACGTCATGTCTTCCTGCTTCCAGCCCATCCTTTCTCTCCAGCAGACGTGGATTAACTTCATAGACGCTCTAATCAAACTACCCTCTTTCATGAAACCCAACTTCGAACTTCCCTTCAACATCCTCCCCTTCAAAACTTATGAATCACTCACCGCCATTCTCAAAAACTCCGAACAGATCTACCGAATGGTGAGTTTTTGGGGGTTTTTAGGGGGGGTTATACAAGGTTTTTGGGTTGTTTTGGAGAGTTTTGGAAGTTTCGTTGGTTGTTTTTTGGATTATTTTGAAGGTTATTCGGGTTATTTTGGGTTTTGGGGTTTTTTTGGAGTTGTTTTGGGAGTTGTTATTTGTGTTGTTCGGGGGTTGTTTTGGATGTTTAAGAAATTTCAGATTTTTCTTTGTTTTATTTGGTGGTTTTCTCAAAGGTTTTTGGAGCATTTGGAGTTTTGCATGAGTTTTGCATGAATTTTGCATGAGTTTTGCATGAGTTTTGCAATGAAAAAGAATAAGTATTTGTTGAGAAGGTTGTTGAAGAATTAGGAATGGTTGTGCAGTTTAATCTCCATTATTTTCACCAACAAAACTTACCCACTAAAACAACCAAACCCTTCCTTCAACCTCCATCACACTCCCCCAATATTTCCACCCAAATCACCTCTACAACCTTCCAAAACCCCCCAAAACACCTTTACAACCCCCAAAAAACTCCACTACAATTTTCCAATTTCCCTAACAACCTTTATTCTTTTCAACAAGCTTCTTCTTTCCAACCATCCAATCCCTTTTTTTTCCAACCACTCAACTCACTATAAATCTTTTCAATCACCCAATCCTCTTTCCACAGCCACCCAATCTCACTCCCGACCACTCAACCCCCACCCCAAACCACTCAACCCACCATTAATTTGCCTAACCACCCAAACACCCATAACCTCCCCCAAAAACCCAACCCCTCATAACTTTTTTTCAACTTTTCAATTTCTCACAACTTTCATAAACCTCCCATAACACTCCCCAACCCCCATAACCCCCCTTCCCTAACCCTCTCAGGTATACGACCGTTGCAGCAACCTCTCGTACCCTTCCCTTCCCCCCATCGACTTCCCCCAACTGGTGGAGCATTCCAAGCAGTTGGAAAACAAAAAAGCATCTCTCTTCGACTTGTCTTCCATCATGAGTGAAGACTATCTTGCCACCGTAGACAACAGTTACGACACGGACGAATACGGAAACGACAGAAACGACCATGGCGTCGGTATGGATGGTGATGGGGGGGATGGGGGTGGCGTTGGGGGTGGCGGAATCAACCTCATTCGCAGTTACTATGACTACGACGAGGACGAAGACGACGAAGATGATGACTTCACTTTGACGTCAGACAGCGATGAGTACTATGACGACGAATACAGCGGCCATGACGACGATGATGCCATGTATGATTTCGAGGATGATGATGATGAGAAGGAGGAGGAGGAGGAGGATGAGGATGGGGGAAAGAGGGGGATGCAGGAAGATGCAGTGACAAAGAAAGAAGACTATCTCATGGCCAATAAACAAGGCTCCGTCTACGATACAAGATACAAGGACCAGTACAACAACAACGACCAACACAACAACATCAACAACAACAACATCAACAACAACGACAACAACGAAATAAACAACAACAATAACATCAACAACAACAACGACAACAACGACAAAGACAACAACCACATCAACGACAACATTAACAACATTCCATTTTTTGACGACTTGGAAGATTACCTGAGAGACGTTCAAAACTGGATCTGGATTGAAGTTCCTCCTGCCATTTGCCTCAACATCTCGAAGACCTACAACTTTGCCGAGGAAGAGAAGGAGGAGGAAGAAGAAGAAGATGGGGCTTATGACAATGAGTATGCTGCTGGCGGTGGCGGCGGTGGCGGTAGTGGTCCTGGTTCTGATCGAAGTCGTCGTAGCGTTGGTGGCGGTCACGGTGGTTTGAGTGGTGAAAGAAAACGAACTCAACGCAAAAGGAGTGAAGTTGGTGAAGGTGAAGCTATGAGCAGCAACAACAAATCACTCAAAAACAACAACACACTCAAAAACAACAACACACTCAACAACAATCACCACAACCACCAAAGTAACCATAATCACAACAACAACATGCATCATCAGAACATTTACGATAACAGAAATCACAACAATAACAACAACTACAAAAAACACAACAAAAATCACCAAAACCACAACAACAACCACAACTACAACCACAACCCCAACAACAACCATTACAACTACAACAACAAAAACCACATAAAACTTCATCACAAAAACCACAATAACAACTTTCACAACTACAACAACCACCACAACCACTACAGCAACCACAACAACAACAAAAACAACCACAACAACAATAACCAAAACAACAACAACAAACACAACAAAAACAACAAGTACAACAACAACAACCAAAACAACAACCACCACAACAACAACAACAACCACCACAACAACCACAACAACAATAACCAAAACAACAACAACAACAATTACAACAACAACAACCAAAACAACAACAACCACAACAACAACAACCACCACGACAACAACAACCACAACAGCAACAACCACCACAACAACAACAACCACCACAACAACCACAACAACAACAAAATCAAGCTTAAAAATATTGAACGTTTAAAAAGATTCAGAAAAGCAAATCTTAAAAACGGGCGAATTTTGGCAAAATCATTCAACCCCCCCCTCACTTTTTCACCCTTCTCCCAAAACCCCCAAAACCCTCCCCTCCATCAACTCCACCACCCCTCCACTCCACCCAGCCACCACCCCTTCAACCTTAACACCTACAGACCCTACTTCACAGATCTTCCAGACTGCTGGAATGGTTCTGCCTTTGGAGAGTGAGAAGCTGCGAAACGGATTATTCATGAACATAATATTTTAATTATTGTTATTTATTATTTATAAATAAAAAATTTAATTATTTTTAGTCAATATTAATAAATATGATTTATCTATTAGTTCTATTTTTATTGATAAATATAATATTTTTATAATTGTTATTTATTTTTATTAATGAATACAATGTTTTAATTATTGTTATTTATTATTAAGAAATAGAATTTTTAATTATTTTTTCTCATATTACAAAACAAAACAATAAAAAAAATAAGACAATACAATACAAAACAATAATAATAAGGCAATACAATAAAATAAAAACATGAATATTATTATAGCGGCATTAACCCCGTAGAGTTTCAAGGCCACTCAAAACGTCTCATTATTAAAACTAGTGTGAAAAATTAAAAATAGAATAAAATAAGTAAACAAATGAAAATAAAAATAAATTATTTCTAAAAAAGAACAGTATTATTATTATGATGGAGGGAATGATTTATTGAACAGGTAAGTCTTCAGAGATCGACAAAATGATTTTGTTGAACCTGAATATTTCAAGCTGTTAGGCAGGTTGTTCCACAACTTAGGTCCGCTGGCGCTGAACCTTCTTAAACTAATGATTTTAGCATGTGCTTGTTGGGAACAACGTCCTTTGACTTAGCCGATCTCAGTCTTTGTTTTTCCGGCAGATTAGCAACTGGAACTAGGTCACGTGTCAGATACGCAGGACCCTCGTTGGACAAGCACTTATACATCTGCAGAGCAATTTTATACTCAATCCTTTCATCAATTTTCAGCCAGTGAAGCTCCTTGAGTACAGGGGTAATGTGATCATATTTTCTTACTCCTGTAATGAGCCTGGCTGTTGTATTGATTATGGCTTGAATACTCTGCGTTGCTACCTTAGGTAAGTTGACAAAAGCCATGTTGCCATAGTCAATACGACTTAAAACTAAGGCCGATGCAAGTGTCTTCAAGGAGTTCATTGTCAAACATCCCTTGATGGATCTTATTTGACGTAGAGAGGCAAAACACATCTGTATTGTTTTTGATATCAGCGTTGACATTGTGAGGTCTCTATCCATAGATATTCCCAAGCTCCTTGCAGATTTTGATGGAAAGATGTTGCTTTCTAATACACAAACAGAATAGCTCGGAATATTTTTCAGATTCCGACAAGAAGAGAACCAGATCACCTCAGTCTTCTCACTGTTGAGCCTGAGACAATTGGCTCCCATCCAAGATGCGATTTCATCTACACACTCAGACACTCTTATCTGCAATTCTTCTGTGCTTTCATTATTGCAGTGGCCATATATTTGAGTGTCATCGCATATTGATGAAATCCCAGCTTGTATTTCATAACTATTCTTTCAAGGTCTCTAGTGTATAGAGAAAACAACAATGGTCCGAAAACAGATCCTTGTGGGACACCCACTGAAAAGTCAACAAAATCCGATTTAGTCCCACTGCAGCTTACATGAAGGATCTGTCACTCAAGTAGTTTCTGAACCATTCCAGTGTGAGACCATCAAAACCATATGTGCTTTCTAGCCGTTTTAACAAAATACTGTGATCAACTAAGTCAAAGGCAGCTGACCGGTCTAACAGTATAAGAAGGGAGAGCATACAATCATTGGCTGCATCAAGAATGTCTGAATACACTTTTGTGACAGCCGTTTCAGTGGAACGATGACGACGGTAAGCTGATTGGTGGGTGGGGAGAAAGTTTGAATTATTTAAATAGCTCATGACTGTTGAGAACAAGCCTTTCTGAGAGCTTGGACAAAACCGACAGATTAGAGATGGGTCTGTAGGATGAAGCAACGTTGTGGTCAAGACTAGGCTTTTCTAACAGTGGTGAGCCGATCAGAGTCGATTTCAAAGACTTTGGGACAATCCCTCAGAAAAAGACTGATTGACCATACTTTTTACAAAAGGTAAAATCATTCCTGAAATCTTTTTCAAAAGCCAAGTGGGTATTGGATCAGACGCACACTGTTTGTTGGGAAGCCTCTGAATAGCCTTGAGAAGCTCATCCTCATCCACATCCTAGAGCCTACTGGGACCACCTTCTTGTGCATGAGCTAGATACATGGGTTTATCTCTGGCTCGGATTGAGTTCTTCGCTGACTCAACTTTCTTCAACAAAAAGATTGGAATTCAACAGGCTGAATTCCGTCAACAGAAGATCTCTTTCCTCGACCAGAGACACTATTAATGTGGCTCCAAATGTTAGCCGTTTTGTTTTTGGGTCATTGAGTTTATTATTCCAGTGGTCTCTACGCTTATGTCTTAACAGTCTTTTGTAGAGTTTCTTCTGACCAAGCCATGCAGCAAAATCATTCTCACTCTTGGTCTTCATGTAAATCCCTTCTTGACTTCTTTTCAGACATTTTGAAGCATGACACTCCCGATCAAACCATGGATCAGAAGGTCTTCCATGTACTCTAACTGTCTTAGAAGGAATCATCTTGTCAAGGATCCCTGACTGTGGAATTATAAACGTCAGAAGCTGAGTCCACATCAAGACTTGTGGCAGCTGAAAGCGGAGACAGCTTTACTTCTGAAATAAACTTTTCAGTGTTCAAAAAATTCCAACGTCTAATTTGGAGCTGTCGATAGATGGGAGGTGGTTTGAACATCTCAAAAATGCACAAAAGCAGCTTGTGATCAGAAATGCCACTATCAATATAGTTGATGTTGACACTCTTTCTGGATGCTATCACATCAAGCCATCCTCCTTGGTTATGGGTGGGTTGGTTTGTGGATGAATCAAAACCATGGGACCTTAAAATGTTTGGAAATGTTTGTGCAATTGTGTTGTCAGACTGCTCCAAGTGAAAATTGAAATCACCTAGAATCAAAATCTCTTCATTTTATGTGGCCAGAATACTCAAGGTATTTTTAGATTTCTCGTGAAACAATGAAGAAGCAGCACCTGTGCGATAAACAACCAATCCGATGACTGACTTGGAGCTTGAGCTTATTCTCACACACAGATGTTCAAACTGGCAGTTGAAGTTAACTTTAATAGCATTCCTCGGAACATGGAGTTGAGAGCCACTGCCACTCCTCCATGGTTGGTGAGCAGGGTGTTCACTGACTCGGTAAGTCTTGGCCTTGCTTTTTCGAAGACCACAAGACTCCGGCTCCGCAGCTTACTTATGCTGATTGACTCCGGGTCATGACATGTTTCTGCCATAAACGCCACATCCATTTTATAGTCCTGAATTAATTCTACCACATCTTCCACTTTATTATTCAATGATCTTACGTTCTGAAACCCAATAAAAACTGGAGATCCAGTCTTCTGAGCCTGGTGGCGTCTTGAGACAAGTGAAATCAGTTCATGGCAGTCTTTATTGTGTTTGGCGCACCTTTCCTCGACCTTCCTACCTGCTCTTTTTCCTCGGTAGTGCCACTTCTTCTGATTTCTGCCGATTCCAAGACGATTTATCGCTAATCGGGTTTCCAGAAGCAAGATCACATTGGAATTATTGTACAAAAATAAATCTACCATTCAAATAATTAAAAACCCGTAAATAAAAAAATGCTACTAACCTTGGTGTAGCAAAAAAATTTATCCGATAAACAAATT
>OX387258.1:4550844-4558344 GCA_947562095.1 Branchellion lobata | reverse complement strand
TTTTATTATTATTATTATTATTATTATTTTTATTATTATTATTATTATTATTATTATTATTATTATTATTATTATTGTTATTATTATTATTATTATTATTATTATTATTATTATTATTATTATTATTATTATTATTATTATTATTATTATTATTATTATTATTTTTATTTTTATTATTATTATTATTATTATTATTATTATTATTATTATTATTATTATTATTATTATTATTATTATTATTATTATTATTATTATTATTATTATTATTATTATTATTATTATTATTATTATTATTATTATTATTATTATTATTATTATTATTATTATTATTATTATTATTATTATTATTATTATTATTATTATTATTATTATTATTATTATTATTATTATTATTATTATCATTATTATTTTTATTTTTATTATTTATTTTTATTTATTTTATTTCTTCTCCTTATTATTATTATTATTCTAATACTTCTTATTAATTTAAAATATATTGATATAAAATAAGTTAATTATTCCTGGTGATATTATAAATAAAAATAATTATAATTATTATTATTTATCTTTTATTATTCTTTATTATCATTGTCAGTGTTATTAATTATTTTTTTCATTATATTAATAATAAAAATAATACTTATGATAATATTTTTTTATTGTTATTGTTTTTTTTCAAGTATTAGTGTTTTTTATTCTTTTTGTACCAAAATAATAAAACACAATAACATCACAACCACGCAGTCACCTCTTGGGAAATTATTTTTACGACGTCCTTTTTTTACAAATTAAAACACAATACTTTTTTCATAGCGCTTTTTTCAGATTATTCATTAAAGTGGTCCTTGCGACAGCTTTTTTCAGATTATTCATTAAAGTGGTCCTTGCGACAGCTTTTTTCAATTAGTCCTTCATTTTCTGACTTATTGTTTTTTTTCACTTTTTTATTTTGTTAGTCTACACTCATTTATCACTTTTAACTGTTCATTTGTTTACATCCATTCACCTACTCATCCATTCATTCATCCACCCACCCCATCATTCACACATCCATTCAACCACCCATTCATCCATCCGTTCACCCATCCATCCATTCACTCTCCTATCCATTCACCTATCCATTAACCCACCCATCCATTCACCCACACACCCATTCATTCACCCACCCATTCAACCCCTCACCTACTCATCCCTCCACTCTTCCACCCACTCAATTATCCTCTCTCCATTCTCCTCCACCCATCCAACTCTTTTCTCCTCCACCCATCTGAGCCCCCCCCCCCCCTCTACAGTTACTCCTCTTCTGTATCTCCCAGCCACCACCACGACCCTCGAATCCTCGCCTTCAAAAGCCTCCTTTCTAACCTCACCACCGTGAGTTGCAGAGTTTTTTTTTTATGTTTTTTTCATGTTTTTTTGAGTTTTTCTAGTTTTTTTAGTGATTTTTTTAAATTTTTGCTTTTCACATACATTATTTGTTAGTTTTTTACAGTCGTTTCATCATTTTTATTTGTTTCATTAAAATTTTTCATCGTTTTTATTTCCATTTTTTTCTTCTTTCATTGTTTTTTTCTACTTCCAAATCTTTTCATCGTATTTATTATCTTTTTTGTTATGAACTTTCATTTAGTTATTGGTTTTTTTCAAATTTTCGTTTTAATTTTTGTTTTTTTCTACTTTTTTGTTACCTTAAATTCTTTTTTTTTTTTCGTATTCTTCTACTCATAATCTATCGTTTTCATAATTTTTTGTATTTTTTTATTCTTATTCTGTTTTTTCAGTTTTTTTTCGTTTTTTTTATTTACATTTCATACAAGATTTTATTTTCTTTTAACATATCTATAAATAATTTTCCATTTCCATCTTTTTTCCATTTTTTTCTCCACAACTTCAATTCATTTTCAATTTTCTTTTCAACCAATTTTCAATAATTCCTATCTTTTTTTCCTTTTTTTGTATTTTTTCATATTTAGATTTATATTTTTTTCATTTTTTTTTTCTCATTCCATTTTCACAAACTAGGTTCCTTTTCCACTTTTATTTCCATCAACACTTACTCATTTCCATATATGTTTCCCTTTGATTTGAGTCTACTATGAATGAGTTACTGAAAGAATGAATTAGGGAATGAATTAATGAAGGAATAAATAGATGAATGAATGAATGAAGGAAGTAGTGAATGAATGAATGAATGAATGAATGAATGAATGAATGAATGAATGAATGAATGAATGAATGAATGAGTGAATGAATGAATGAATGAACGGATGAATGAAAGAATGAACAAATTAGAGTTCTTTATTTAATAAGTTAATTAATTAAAGAATTCATTAATGAATGCCTAAATACATTAATTAATTAAGTACTTGATTAATTAATTATTGAATAAACAAATAAATTAATTAATACAAAACGATAAAATACAATACAAATACGAATATTATTATAGTGGCATTAACCCCGTAGAGTTTTGAGGTCACTCAAAACGTCTTATTCTTATAATTATAGTAAAAAAATAAAAATAGAATTGAATATATAAACAAAATAAAAATAATTTTCTTTTTTAATTTCAAATATTTATTTTAAGAAGCAAACCTCTATTATTATGATAAGGGGAATGAATGAATGAATGCTGAATGAATTAATGAATTAATGAATTAATGAATAAATGAATGGAAGTTGAATGATTGAATTAATGAATTAATGAATGAATGCTGAATGCTGAATGAATAAATGAATGAAGCAATTGATTAATTAATAGACGAATAAGTAAGTGAATGAATAAATGAATGAATGAATAAATAAATAAATAAATGAATGTTATAGCGCACAGTTCGAAAACTAGGCTTTCTCGTGAATTAATTAACGTTTGAATGAATGAATTAATTAATTAATTAATTAATTAGTTACTAAATAGAGAAATAAATCAATTAGTAAATTAATGAAAAAATAAACAAATTTAAAATTTGTTAGAGCGCACAGTTCGCAAACTAGGCTGACTGAGAGGCGCTTGAATTCCGGATCTTATTATTGATCTTATTCTTCCTCCATGTCATCATTTTCCCAAAGATATTCATTTATTTTATTTTAGAATTTTTCCTTCAGTTACTTCTATTTCAGGTCGTTTCAATGAAATTCTGATTTTATATTATCTCGTTTTTTTCTTTTTTTTTTTATTTATTTTGTTTTTATTTCTGTTTTTATTTTATTCATATTGTTTCTATTTCTGTTTTCATCTTTTTTTTCTCTTTTTTTTTTCTGTTTTCATCTTTTTTTTATATTTCATTTGTGTTCGTTTTTTAAGACGTGTTATTTATTTTTTTCTTTTTTTCTCATTAATCACGTTTTTCTTTTTTTTTCTTTTTTTTTATGACGTGATTCAAACTTATGGACCATTCAGGTAAGTTTTTTGAAAAAAATTTTCTTTATTGGTCTTTCATTGAGATTTCAATTAGTTTTTTCCGTTTTTTATTTCTTTTTATCCGTTTTTAATTTTTTTTTTGATTTGATTTATTTTTTTTTCCAATGCATTTCAAACCAATAAATCTATTTCGTTTCCTATTTTTTCGAGTTTTCATGGAACACCATCATCATTCTATAGCAACACGTTCCTTTCAGTTATCCTCTTCTCACTATCCACCCCATCCTTCTCCATCTTTACCATCCTCACCAGCTCTCCCACCTTTCCCATCCTCCCCATTCTCATCATCTTCATCGTTTTTCCCACCTTCTCATCTTCACCATTTTCACCATGTTCACCATTCACTTTCTGTTCATTATCCTCTTCTTCTTTCACCACCCACCTTTTTTGTCTATTTCAATCCTTTCTTCAACTCCCTTTTTTAACTCCTTTCTCCAAACTTCCTTAGCCCACTCTTTTTCAATAACCCTTTTTTTCACCTTCCCCAATTCAGTAATTCTCACACTCCATCCCCCTCTTCCTACCCATCAACCCCTCCCCTTCTTCTTACCCATCAACCCCTTCCCCTCTTCCTACCCATCAACCCCTCCCCCTCTTCTTACCCATCAACCCCTCCCCCTCTTCTTACCCATCAACCCCTCCCCCTCTTCTTACCCATCAACCCCTCCCCCTCTTCTTACCCATCAACCCCTTCCCCTCTTCTTACCCATCAACCCCTCCCCCTCTTCTTACCCATCAACCCCTCCCCCTCTTCTTACCCATCAACCCCTCCCCCTCTTCTTACCCATCAACCCCTCCCCCTCTTCTTACCCATCAACCCCTCCCCCTCTTCCTACCCATCAACCCCTTCCCCTCTTCTTACCCATCAACCCCTCCCCCTCTTTTTACCCATCAACCCTTCCCCCTCTTCTTACCCATCAACCCCTCCCCCTCTTCTTACCCATCAACCCCTCCCCCTCTTCTTACCCATCAACCCCTCCCCCTCTTCTTACCCATCAACCCCTCCCCCTCTTCTTACCCATCAACCCCTCCCCCTCTTCTTACCCATCAACCCCTCCCCCTCTTCTTACCCATCAACCCCTCCCCCTCTTCCTACCCATCAACCCCTCCCCCTCTTCTTACCCATCAACCCCTCATCCTCTTCCTACCCATCAACCCTTCCCTCTCTTCTTACCCATCAACCCCTCCCCCTCTTCTTACCCATCAACCCCTCCCCCTCTTCTTACCCATCAACCCTTCCCCCTCTTCTTACCCATCAACCCCTCATCCTCTTCCTACCCATCAACCCTTCCCTCTCTTCTTACCCATCAACCCCTCCCCCTCTTCTTACCCATCAACCCCTCCCCCTCTTCTTACCCATCAACCCTTCCCCCTCTTCTTACCCATCAACCCTTCCCTCTCTTCTTACCCATCAACCCCTCCCCCTCTTCTTACCCATCAACCCTTCCCCCTCTTCTTACCCATCAACCCCTCCCCCTCTTCCTACCCATCAACCCCTCCCCCTCTTCCTACCCATCAACCCCTCCCCCTCTTCTTACCCATCAACCCTTCCCCCTCTTCTTACCCATCAACCCTTCCCCCTCTTCTTACCCATCAACCCCTCCCCCTTTTCCTACCCATCAACCCTTCCCCCTCTTCTTACCCATCAACCCCTCCCCCTCTTCCTACCCATCAACCCCTCCCCCTCTTCTTACCCATCAACCCCTCCCCCTCTTCCTACCCATCAACCCCTCCCCCTCTTCCTACTCATCAACCCCTCCCCCTCTTCTTACCCATCAACCCTTCCCCCTCTTCCTACCCATCAACCCCTCCCCCTCTTCCTACTCATCAACCCCTCCCCCTCTTCTTACCCATCAACCCTTCCCCCTCTTCCTACCCATCAACCCTCCCCCTCTTCTTACCCATCAACCCCTCCCCCTCTTCTTACCCATCAACCCCTCCCCCTCTTCTTACCCATCAATCCTTCCCCCTCTTCTTACCCATCAACCCCTCCCCCTCTTCTTACCCATCAACCCCTCCCCCTCTTCTTACCCATCAACCCCTCCCCCTCTTCTTACCCATCAACCCTTCCCCCTCTTCCTACCCATCAACCCTCCCCCTCTTCTTACCCATCAACCCCTCCCCCTCTTCTTACCCATCAACCCCTCCCCCTCTTCTTACCCATCAATCCTTCCCCCTCTTCTTACCCATCAACCCCTCCCCCTCTTCTTACCCATCAACCCTCCCCCTCTTCTTACCCATCAACCCCTCCCCCTCTTCTTACCCATCAACCCTTCCCCCTCTTCTTACCCATCAACCCTTCCCCCTCTTCTTACCCATCAACCCCTCCCCCTCTTCTTACCCATCAACCCCTCCCCCTCTTCTTACCCATCAACCCATCTCCTTCCTCTTACCCATCAACCCCTCCCCCTCTTCTTACCCATCAACCCCTCCCCCTCTTCTTACCCATCAACCCATCTCCTTCCTCTTACCCATCAACCCCTCCCCTCCCCCTTCCTTTCACCCATTTATTTCTATCCTCTCCTTCTTTTACCCATCAACCACTGTTCTTTTTTTCTCATACCCCTCCCGCTCTCAGAAAATCTTCATGAAGATAATGTCCCCAGTGCCATACAGACCAGATCTTGAAGCAGGTTACGACTATGACTCGTACAGGAGAGACTACGGCGAGGAGGAGGAGGAGTACGAAGATGAAATCGGAATTTATGATGATGATGATGATGATGATGATGATGATGATGATGATGATGATGATGATGATGACGATGATGATGATGATGATGAGGAAGAAAATGGCAGTGACTTTGCTTCGTCTGGAACTGACTACTACTTACCTGGTAGAAGGGGGGTTTGGAGAGAAGGTGGGATGGGAGGTGGGTGAGAAGGGGTGAGGTGAAAGGTGGAGGGTTTAGAGGGAAGGTGGGATGGGAGAGGGTGGGGTGGGGTGGAGTGGAAGAGGGATGGAGTGGATGATGAATAGGGTGGAAGAGGGGTGGAGTAGAAGAAAAAGTGGGGTGGAAGGGAAGGTGGGATGGAAGGGAGAAGTGGAGGTGTAGAAAAAGTGGAATTTTTATTGGGAAAAGTGAATATATTGTTGGGGAAGAAGAGAGTTAATTGGATGGAGCTGTCGTAAAATGAGAATGGCTTCAAAGGTGGTGTGGTTTTATTGGTAAAGGCTCTTTTTTCAACAACCACCACAGTACAAACACCGCACTGTAACCACCACACCACAACCACCACACCACAATCACCAAACTAAAATCACCACACTGTCACCACCACACCACAACCCTCACACCACAACCACCCCACTACAACCACCACACCACAACCACCAAACAACAACAACTACACAACAAACACTACACAACAACCACCACACAACAACCACCATACAACAACCACCACACAACAACCACCACACCACAACCGCCACACCACAACCACCACACTACAACCACCACACTACAACCACCACACTACAACCACCACAATACAACCAACACACCACAACCACCAAATAACAACAACTGCACCACAACCACCACACTACAACCACCACACAACCACCCCCAAACAACAATTACCAAAAAACAACTACCACACAACCACCACACACACATCCACATCCAACAACAATCTGACCCTAATCCTTACTCTAACCCTAACTCCAACCCAACCCTAACCCTAACCCAACCTTAACCCCAACCCTTCTAATCTAATATAATCTAACCAAATCATTTATACAGCGCTGATTTCACACTGTTCGAGAGCATTCCCCATAACTCCTACTCTAACCCTTAATCCAACCCTAACCCTAACCCTCACCCCAACCCTACACTTACCCTGATCCTCATCTCATCCCCAACCATACCCCAACCCAGAAATATATTCAGACGACATTGATGATCCAGATGACGATGATGACCCCATTTCGACTACCACCCTTGCTCCCCCCACCCCCCTTTCTTCCACCCCGTCCCCCCTCCACCGCCATCATCACCTTAACAAAGGCACCACCACAGCACCTTCTTCTTCTTCTTCTTCCCCCTTCTCGCCATCTTATTCGATCCACATCT